>JAHLWY010001539.1:0-18596 GCA_020002185.1 Paraescarpia echinospica | reverse complement strand
TTCCTCTCTCTCTCTCTCTCTCGCACCGATGCAGCTACAAACCACTAATTTACAATGGTGTCATCTGGTGAATCACCATTCAATTGAATAAAAAAGACTATCCGGAAAGTCACGCATATAAAAGATATGAAAGAAAATAACTTTAAAGAAACCTATCTTTGTGTTTTCTAAAATGCATCGTCAATTGGTGGATCAGAGGGCCAATGGTCTAACAAAGCCATTCAAGCCAACATATGAACATAGCAAGATGTGAGTAGACCTTGATGTCTCAAAGGAGATACACTTACAAGACTCCAATGTTAGCGTGTTAATACATAGATAACTCACCAACAAAGTTTACGGTATGACAATGTGTAGCATTTTACATTTGTTCAAGCCACCTTCCTTAGATTCCCACTACATTGGGTAGCTGCTAAATTTGAAAAACATGAATATTTCTCCCAAATAAACACTGAAATGAATTGTCCCTCCTACCTTCCTCTCCTTCTTGTCTTTCCTGTGTTTCTTCTCTCGTTCATTCCTGTGTTTTTTCTCCCGTGCTGTGGCTGCGGCTGACTCTGGTGGGGCCTTCACGCTGAGTGGAGACGACAGAGTCTGGTACGTGTGGACAGGCAACACCTCCTCATCTCGCAGTGGTCTAACAGGGGGAAGGGGACAGGAGAGTCAACATGGGTATGTGTGTGTGCACGTGCGCTTGTGTATGAGTGTGTATGTGTGTGTGTCTTTGTTTGTGCGTGTGTATATGCGTGTGTGTGTGTGTGTGTTTATGTTGTGTGTGTGTTTGCAGTGCATGCATGAGTGCGGGTATGCATACATGCTTTGCCTATGTATGAATGCATGTGTGCATCGTAGTGTTTCATGTCACTTTGTGTGAGACATGTGTGAGACATGTGTGTTACATGTCTGTGATTCCCTGTCATTTCCAACTAATATAAACTTTTAACAATAAAATATGCATTGTCTCTATAAATCATATTTTTAATACAAAATTAACTATCACCAATTGGTACATTAGAGGCCAATGGTGTAAAGAAGCAAGTGAACACAACGTGAGGCAACTATATGTTAATATTCAGACTAGTACTACAACCTGATCAAGACACAAACACAAATTAACGTTTTAAAGAATGGTCCATCACTGTGAAGCAATATGCCCCAAACCTGTGAGGGGACCTTGACGGGAGAATAGAATATAATAACACACTCACTCATCTAGGTTAATGTTGAGAAGTCTATGTGGGTCATCTTTAGTACCCTTCGAGTCATCATCATCTGACAAGTTGGCTCCCTGTAACTCAGAGAACATCCATCTATGTACGTATATATATTTAACAAGATTTCCACCCAGAAAATTAACTCCAGATGGCAAACGAACTGATGCAAATGGATTCCGTGCAACCCATTCATGCGCTAACAGACACACTTTTTTATTTAATTCAACATTGGCAACAAATAAGAGCCTTGTCCTCACCTCTGGTATGTTGTATTCAATGTTGACAGAGATGACGGCGGAGGGATAATCGTCCGAGTCACAGCTCACCTTCTTCTTCCTCGACTTCTTCTCCTTCCGTCTCCGTCTCTCCGCCTCCTGCTGACACTGCAGCTGCAGGTATTTGTCCGACATCGACATACCTGAGACAGGTTCATGACACACCTGAGACAGATGCTAGATTGATGACACACCTGAGACAGGTGTTTGTACACATACATATATATTTATATATATATAAATATATATATATATTATTTAGATTTGCAATAGATAGTATATTAGGTAAGTATTATGGTACAGGTGAGAACTATTAGCAAGTGAAAATTACAATATAATTGAGACATTTGGCTCATCTTCAAACATGACAGGTCAGAATTCTTACCACCTTGTAATTAGTCCAACAAGTTTCTGATAAGATATGGAAAATATTGTTCATGGCTCCAAGATTTCAATGGGCAGCAAGAATTAACACTTACGTTGGAGCGTTTAGTGGAAACTTGCAACGTTTAGATCCACCACCTGTGGATCTTCATCACGCATAAAATAAAAAACATGGTGAAAAATGATTGACTGTACTTTCTTAAAAAAAATTGAGTTCATTGGTTGTCTCCTTTACACCACATCCATACTCAACAATATGACCATAAACCAGATCTCCTGATTAACATCTACATGCTTGAACAATACTGATTTAATGCAATAAAATATGTATTCATAGTATACTCAAGCTGGACAAACACGCCAACAGTTTCAAGGCAATCCACCTTTAAAAAATCACCTGGCAAGTTTCTGCTCGCAAAATAACATTAACATTTTCTGGATTAAATCAAATTTCAATATCTGAAGCTGGGAAGAGGAGTGGCCAGTGTCTTGAAGCATTCATACATACGATCCTTCATATGAAAGGTAGTTACAGACATGTTTCTATGGCTGTTGAGTCACAAAATCTATGTCAAAAGTCCCCGTAAGTTCCTGCAAACGAAAGTTTATATGTACGAATGTTTCATGAAACTGGTCCCAGGTGTAGGAGCTGATTGTAAGTAACAAAGAACTGAGGTGAGAATTACCTTGGGTCTTGCACCCTTCAGGTAGTTCGGGATGTTCAAATTCCCTCTGCTAGCGCATCTGTCAAAGAAAAAACACACTTGCTATTAGAAAAGGTGTTTGAAAAATAAATAAGTTACTTGGCGGCTTTCACTGGAGTTGTATGGAGAAACTTCACACCAAATTTAGTAATCTAAGTCCAGTGCTTACTGCTATATTTGTATATGTAATTTACATTATAAACAATGGAATAAACAAAAGAAAAAAATTTCTATTAAATCACTAGTTATTTGAGTGAAGAGGTTCATTGGACTGCAAGGTTCAAATTGGTAATATTTTTGGCTTATTTTCCAGTCAATTTATCTTTTTTTGCTGTGTCTGCTAATCAACAATCTTCATCAGACAGCTAGCTACCTTTACATGGCAATGCTTGTCATGTGTTAATTTGCTTAAAACAAAGATTGTGAACATGTCACACATGCTTGCACATACCTTCTGTAGTTCAGCCTCTGACGGTGCAGGAGTTTTTACCTCATTTCCATTTGTTCTGGTTCTACAAAATATGTATAATCATACAAATACATGCAAGTTAAAAGACAATTACAATCAAAATTACTTATCCTCTGGAAGCAATATCTTGGTAGTTTGTAAGGTCAAAAGACAAGCAACAAAGTCTTTAGTTTGACATTACTTACCAGATGACACCACACACACAGAACATTTTTACTAAGTATTCCTACCAAATATCTGATCAAGATAATGTAACTTTGAACGGTTACATGCCATGGAAGTTACATAAACCGTCCTCATCTGATCAGTGGGCAATTTACATTACTGATGAAGACAGTGTAACTTTGAACAGTTATTTGCCATGGAAGTTATGTAAACCATCCCCATCTGATCAGTGGATAACTACATTACTGATGAAGACAGTGTAACTTTGAACGGTTATTTGCCATGGATGTTATGTAAACCGTCCCCATCTGATCAGTGGACAACTTACATTACTGATGAAGATAGTGTAACTTTGAACTTGAACGGTTACTTGCCATGGAAGTTATGTAAACCGTCCCCATCTGATCAGTGGACAATTTACATTACTTCAAACCGTCATTTATCATTTGTAACTGACATCATTTGCCAGCGAAGCTATTGGTATAACTGGTATCGAGGGATTTTGTAGAGACACGACTGACCGGCTGATCCAGCTAGTGGGACAAAGTACAAGTAAATGGGTTGACCAAATTAATTGAACATTTGTTTGCTACTTGTACAAATAGTCCTACACCAGAGTTTATAAAAATATGAATTTTTCTTACATTTATTTCCAGTTTGACAACTCAAAATAAGGCCATGCGAAGTGATTAAGATCGAGGGATGCTCTCACCTGTCATCACCCATTGTGTGGAAGATGCTGGTCTTGGCGACGACTTCCTCAGGTTCATCGTCCTCAGGCGGTGGTTCGTTGATCCATGTGTCAAGTTCAAGGCTACAGACACAGACGAACACTTCGTGCATTCGTTCTTCAAATATTTTTGTCATTCATAAATTCGCAAAGTAAAAAAAAACATAATTTTTGGTATCTGTTCAAATAAACAAACCACCACACCACCTATATGTCGAGTGGGACTTCAGATTCTCACCGATGCAACATGGCTTCCAAATCATACCAACAGCTGCTTGAGATCAACTAACGTGACAGTTGCCACGACACGACCCGCCACGATGCCCGGTTCTCATATCAACATTAGGTGTATCAATACAAGTTCCATTTGTTTCCCCATCACGATATGTGATGACGACTAAACCATTACACCCATATGTCACATACACCCTCCTACGTACCCACTGTCACATACACCCTACTATGCACCCACTGTCACATACACCCTCCTAAGCACCCACTGTCACAAACACCCTCATATGCGCCCACTGTCACATACACCCTCCTATGGGCCCACTGTCACATACACCCTACTATGCACCCACTGTCACATGCACCGTCCTATGGGCCCACTGTAACATAACCCAAATATGCACCCATTGTCACATACACCCTACAATGCACCCACTGTCACATACACCCTCCTATGGGCCCACTGTCACATACACCCTACTATGCACCCACTGTCACACACACCCTCCTATACGGACACTGTCACATACACCCTCCTATGGGCCCTCTGTCAGATACACCCTCCTATGCACCCACCATCACATACACCCACCTATGGGCCCACTGTCACATACACCCTCCTACACACCTACTGTCACATACACCCTCCTATGCACCCACTGTCACATACACCCTACTATGCACCCACTGTCACATATACCCTCCTATGGGGCTACTGTCACATACACCCTACTTTGCACCCACTGTCACATACACCCTCCTATGCAGACACTGTCAGATACACCCTAATATGCACCCTCTGTTACATACATCCACCTATGGGCCCACTGTCACATACAGCCTACTATGCACTCACTGTCACATACACCCTCCTAAGCACCCACTGTCACAAACACCCTCATATGCGCCCACTGTCACATACATCCTCCTACGTACCCACTGTCACATACACCCTCATATACAACCACTGTCACATACACCCTAATATGCACCCACTGTCACATACACCCTCCTATGGGCCCACTGTTACATACACCATCCTATGCGCCCACTGTCACATAAACCATACTATGCACCCACTGTCACATACACCCTCCTATGGGCCCAATGTCACATACACACTCCTATGGGCCAACTGCCACATACACCCTCCTATGGGCCCACTGTCACATACACCCTCCTACACGCCCACTGTCACATACACCCTACTATGCACCCATTGTCACATACACCCTACTATGCACCCACTGTCACATACACCCTCCTATGGGCCCACTGTCACAAACACCCTCCTATGGGCCTACTGTAACATAACCCCACTATGCACCCATTGTCACATACACCCTACTGTGGACCCAATGTCACATACACCGTTCTATGGGCCCACGGTCACATAAACCCTCATATGCACCCACTGTCACATCTACCCTACTATGCACCCACTGTCACATACACCCTCCTATGGGCCCACTGTCACATACACCCTATTATACACCCACTGTCACATACACCCACCTCTGCGGACACTGTCACATATGCCCTCCTATGGGCCCACTGTCAGATACACCCTCCTATGCACCCACTATCACATACACCCACCTATGGGCCCAGTGTTACATACACCCTCCTATGCGCCCACTGTCACATACACCATACTATGCACCCACTGTCACATACACATTCCTATGTGCCCACTGTCACATACACCCTCCTATGGGCCAACTGTCACATGCACCCTCCGATCTACCCACTGTCATGTACTCCCTCCTTTATGCCCACTGTCAAATACACCCTCCTACACGCCCACTGTCACATACACCCTCCTACGTGCCCAATGTCACATACACCCTCCTAAGCGCCCACTGTCACATACACCCTCCTATGCATCCAATGTCACATACACCCTACTATGCACCCACTGTCACATACACCCTCCTATAGGCCCACTGTCAGATACACCCTACTATGCACCCACAGTCACATACACCCTCGTATGCAGACACTATCACATACATCTTCCTATGGGCCTACTGTCACATACACCCTCCTATGGGCCCACTGTAACATAAACCTACTATGCACCAATTGTGACTTACACCCTACTATGCACCAACTGTCACATACACCCTCCTATGGGCCCACTGTCACATACACCCTACTATGCACCCACTGTCACACACACCCTCCTATGCAGACACTGTCACATACACCCTCCTATGGGCCCACTGTCAGATACACCCTCCTATGCACCCACTATCACATACACCCACCTATGGGTCCACTGTCACATACACCCTACTATGCACCCACTGTCACATACACCCTCCTAAGCACCCACTGTCACAAACACCCTCATATGCGCCCACTGTCACATACACCCTCCTATGCGCCCACTGTCACATACACCCTACTATGCACCCACTGTCACATACACCCTACAATGCGCCCACTGTCGCATACACCCTCCTATGGGCCTACTGTCACATACACCCTCCTATGGGCCTACTGTAACATAACCCCACTATGCACCCATTGTCACATACACCCTACTATGCACCCACTGTCACATACACCGTCCTATGGGCCCACTGTAACATAACCCAACTATGCACCCATTGTCACATACACCCTACAATGCACCCACTGTCGCATACACCCTTCTATGGGCCCACTGTCACATACACCCTCCTATGGGCCTACTGTAACATAACCCCACTATGCACCCATTGTCACATACATCCTACAATGCACCCACTGTCGCATACACATTCCTATGGGCCCACTGTCACATACACACTCCTATGGGCCTACTGTAACATAACCCCCCTATGCACCCATTGTCACATACACCCTACTATGCATCCACTGTCACATACACCGTCCTATGGGCCCACTGTAACATAACTCCACTATGCACCCATTGTCACATACACCCTACTGTGCACCCAATGTCAAATACACCGTCCTATGGGCCCACGGTCACATAAACCCTCATATGCACCCACTGTCATATCTACCCTACTATGCACCCACTGTCACATACACCCTCCTATGGGCCCACTGTCACATGCACCCTACTATGCACCCACTGTCACATACACCCACCTCTGCGGACACTGTCACATACACCCTCCTATGGGCCCACTGTCAGATACACCCTCCTATGCACCCACTATCACATACACCCACCTATAGGCCCAGTGTTACATACACCCTCCTATGCGCCCACTGTCACATACACCATACTATGCACCCACTCTCACATACACACTCCTATGTGCCCACTGTCACATACACCCTCCTATTGGCCCACTATCACATACACCCTCCTATGGGCCAACTGTCACATACACCCTCCGATCTACCCACTGTCACATACACCCTAATATGCATCCAATGTCACATACACCCACCTATGGGCCCAGTGTTACATACACCCTCCTATGCGCCCACTCTCACATACACCATACTATGCACCCACTGTCACATACACACTCCTATGTGCCCACTGTCACATACACCCTCCTATGGGCCCACTATCACATACACCCTCCTATGGGCCAACTGTCACATACACCCTCCGATCTACCCACTGTCACATACACCCTCCTATGCATCCAATGTCACATACACCCTACTATGCACCCACTGTCACATACACCCTCCTATAGGCCCACTGTCAGATACACCCTACTATGCACCCACTGTCACATACACCCTCGTATGCAGACACTGTCACATACACCTTCCTATGGGCCCACTGTCACATACACCGTACTATGCACCCATTGTCACATACAACCTCCTATGTGGACACTGTCACATACACCCTCCTATGCGCCCACTGTCAGATACACCCTCCTATGCACCCACTGTCACATACACCCACATATGGGCCCACTGTCACATACTCCCTAATATGCACCCACTGTCACATACACCCTCCTATGGGCCCACTGTTACATACACCATCCCATGCGCCCACTGTCACATAAACCATACTATGCACCCACTGTCACATACACCCTCCTATGGGCCCAATGTCACATACACACTCCTATGGGCCAACTGCCACATACACCCTCCTATGGGCCCACTGTCACATACACCCTCCTACACGCCCACTGTCACATACACCCTACTATGCACCCATTGTCACATACACCCTACTATGCACCCACTGTCACATACACCCTCCTATGGGCCCACTGTCACAAACACCCTCCTATGGGCCTACTGTAACATAACCCCAGTATACACCCATTGTCACATACACCCTACTGTGCACCCAATGTCACATACACCGTCCTATGGGCCCACGGTCACATAAACCCTCATATGCACCCACTGTCACATCTACCCTACTATGCACCCACTGTCACATACACCCTCCTATGGGCCCACTGTCACATACACCCTATTATACACCCACTGTCACATACACCCACCTCTGCGGACACTGTCACATACACCCTCCTATGGGCCCACTGTCAGATACACCCTCCTATGCACCCACTATCACATACACCCACCTATGGGCCCAGTGTTACATACACCCTCCTATGCGCCCACTGTCACATACACCATACTATGCACCCACTGTCACATACACACTCCTATGTGCCCACTGTCACATACACCCTCCTATGGGCCCACTATCACATACACCCTCCTATGGGCCAACTGTCACATACATCCTCCGATCTACCCACTGTCATGTACACCCTCCTTTGGGCCCACTGTCAAATACAACCTCCTACACGCCCACTGTCACATACACCCTCCTACTTGCCCAATGTCACATACACCCTCCTAAGCGCCCACTGTCATATACACCCTCCTATGAATCCAATGTCACATACACCCTACTATGCACCCACTGTCACATACACCCTCCTATAGACCCACTGTCAGATACACCCTACTATGCACCCACAGTCACATACACCCTCGTATGCAGACACTGTCACATACACCTTCCTATGGGCCTACTGTCACATACACCCTCCTATGGGCCCACTGTAACATAAACCTACTATGCACCCATTGTGACTTACACCCTACTATGCACCAACTGTCACATACACCCTCCTATGGGCCCACTGTCACATACACCCTACTATGCACCCACTGTCACACACACCCTCCTATGCGGACACTGTCACATACACCCTCCTATGGGCCCACTGTCAGATACACCCTCCTATGCACCCACTATCACATACATCCACCTATGGGTCCACAGTCACATACACCCTACTATGCACCCACTGTCACATACACCCTACAATGCACCCACTGTCACATACACCCTCCTATGGGCCTACTGTAACATAACCCCACTATGCACCCATTGTCACATACACCCTACTATGCACCCACTGTCACATACACCGTCCTATGGGCCCACTGTAACATAACCCACTATGCACCCATTGTACATACACCCTACAATGTACCCATGTCACATACACCCTTCTATGGGCCCACTGTCACATACACTGTAACATAACACTAACCACACTATGCACCCATTACACACACACCCTACTATGCACCCACAGTCACATCACACCCTCCTATGGGCCCACCCTGTCACATACACCCTACTATGCACCCACTGTCACATACACACACCTCTCCGTATGCACATTGTCACATACACCCTCCTATGGGCCCACTGTCAGATACACCCTCCTATGCACCCACTGTCACATACACCCACCTATGGGCCCAGTGTTACATACACCCTCCTATGCGCCCACTGTCACATACACCATACTATGCACCCACTGTCACATACACACTCCTATGTGCCCACTGTCACATACACCCTCCTATTGGCCCACTATCACATACACCCTCCTATGGGCCAACTGTCACATACACCCTCCGATCTACCCACTGTAACATACACCCTCCTATGCATCCAATGTCACATACACCCACCTATGGGCCCAGTGTTACATACACCCTCCTATGCGCCCACTGTCACATACACCATACTATGCACCCACTGTCACATACACACTCCTATGTGCCCACTGTCACATACACCCTCCTATGGGCCCACTATCACATACACCCTCCTATGCACCCACTGTCACATACACCCTCCTATAGGCCCACTGTCAGATACACCCTACTATGCACCCACTGTCACATACACCCTCGTATGCAGACACTGTCACATACACCTTCCTATGGGCCCACTGTCACATACACCGTACTATGCACCTATTGTCACATACACCCTCCTATGTGGACACTGTCACATACACCCTCCTATGCGCCCACTGTCAGATACACCCTCCTATGCACCCACTGTCACATACACCCACATATGGGCCCACTGTCACATACTCCCTACTATGCACCCACTGTCACATACACCCTCCTAAGCACCCACTGTCACAAACACACTCATATGCGCCCACTGTCACATATACCCTCCTATGCGCCCACTGTCACATACACCCTACTATGCACCCACTGTCACATACACCCCCCTATGCACCCACTGTCACATACACCCTCATATGCACCCACTGTCATATACACCCTAATATGCACCCACTGTCATATACACCCTCCTATGGGCCCAATGTCACATACACACTCCTATGGGCCAACTGCCACATACACCCTCCTATGGGCCCAATGTCACATACACCCTCCTACACACCCACTGTCACATACACCCTACTATGCACCCATTGTCACATACACCCTACTATGCACCCACTGTCACATACACCCTCCTAAGGGCCCACTGTCACATACACCCTCCTATGGGCCTACTGTAACATAACCCCACTATGCACCCATTGTCACATACACCCTACTATGCACCCACTGTCACATACACCATCCTATGGGCCCACTGTAACATAACCCAACTATGCACCCATTGTCACGTACACCCTACAATGCACCCACTGTCGCATACACCCTCCTATGGGCCCACTGTCACATACACCCTCCTATGGGCCTACAGTAACATAACCCCACTATGCACCCATTGTCACATACACCCTCCTATGGGCCCACTGTCACATACACCCTCCTATGGGCCTACTGTAACATAACCCCACTATGCACCCATTGTCACATACACCCTACTGTGCAACCACTGTCACATACACCGTCCTATGGGCCCACTGTAACATCACCCAACTATGCACCCATTGTCACATACACCCTACAATGCACCCACTGTCGCATACACACTTCTATGGGCCCACTGTCACATACACCCTCCTATGGGCCTACTGTAACATAACCCCACTATGCACCCATTGTCACATACACCCTACAATGCACCCACTGTCGCATACACATTCCTATGGGCCCCCTGTCACATACACACTCCTATGGGCCTACTGTAACATAACCCCACTATGCACCCATTGTCACATACACCTCCTACTATGCACTCCACTGTCACATACACCGGGCCCTATGGGCTCATAAATTCTGTAACATAACTCCACTATGCACCTATTGTCACATACACACCTCATTGTGCACTCCACGTCAACATACCTGGCCCTATGGGCCTTAATGGTCACATAAAACCCTCATATGCACTCCACTGTCACATCTAATTCTACTATGCACCTAATTGTCACATACACTCCTAATACTATGCACCCACTGTCACATACACCCACCTCTTCAAGTGGACACTGTCACATATACCCTCCTATGGGCCCACTGTCAGATACACCCTCCTATGCACCCACTATCACATACACCCACCTATGGGCCCAGTGTTACATACACCCTCCTATGCGCCCACTGTCACATACACCCTACTATGCACCCACTGTCACATACACCCTCCTATGTGCCCACTGTCACATACACCCTCCTATTGGCCCACTATCACATACACCCTCCTATGGGCCAACTGTCACATACACCCTCCGATCTACCCACTGTCACATACACCCTCCTATGCATCCAATGTCACATACACCCACCTATGGGCCCAGTGTCACATACACCCTCCTATGCGCCCACTGTCACATACACCATACTATGCACCCACTGTCACATACACACTCCTATGTGCCCACTGTCACATACACCCTCCTATGGGCCCACTATCACATACACCCTCATGTGGGCCAACTGTCACATACACCCTCCGATCTACCCACTGTTACATACACCCTCCTATGCATCCAATGTCACATACACCCTACTATGCACCCACTGTCACATACACCCTCCTATAGGCCCACTGTCAGATACACCCTACTATGCACCCACTGTCACATACACCCTCGTATGCAGACACTGTCACATACACCTTCCTATGGGCCCACTGTCACATACACTGTACTATGCACCCATTGTCACATACAACCTCCTATATGGACACTGTCACATACACCCTCCTATGCGCCCACTGTCAGATACACCCTCCTATGCACCCACTGTCACATACACCCACATATGGGCCCACTGTCACATACTCCCTACTATGCACCCACTGTCACATGCACCATCCTAAGCACCCATTGTCACAAACACACTCATATGCGCCCACTGTCACATATACCCTCCTATGCGCCCACTGTCACATACACCCTACTATGCACCCACTGTCACATACACCCCCCTATGCACCCACTGTCACATACACCCTCATATGCACCCACTGTCACATACACCCTAATATGCACCCACTGTCACATACACCCTCCTATGGGCCCAATGTCATACACACTCCTATGGTCCAACTGCCACATACACCCTCCTATGGGCCCAATGTCACATACACCCTCCTACACATCCACTGTCACATACACCCTACTATGCACCCATTGTCACATACACCCTACTATGCACCCACTGTCACATACACCCTCCTAAGGGCCCACTGTCACATACACCCTCCTATGGGCCTACTGTAACATAACCCCACTATGCACCCATTGTCACATACACCCTACTATGCACCCACTGTCACATACACCATCCTATGGGCCCACTGTAACATAACCCAACTATGCACCCATTGTCACATACACCCTACAATGCACCCACTGTCGCATACACCCTCCTATGGGGCCACTGTCACATACACCCTCCTATGGGCCTACAGTAACATAACCCCACTATGCACCCATTGTCACATACACCCTACTATGCACCCACTGTCACATACACCCTCCTATGGGCCCACTGTCACATACACCCTCCTATGGGCCTACTGTAACATAACCCCACTATGCACCCATTGACACATAAACCCTACTGTGCACCCACTGTCACATACACCGTCCTATGGGCCCACTGTAACATCACCCAACTATGCACCCATTGTCACATACACCCTACAATGCACCCACTGTCGCATACACACTTCTATGGGCCCACTGTCACATACACCCTCCTATGGGCCTACTGTAACATAACCCCACTATGCACCCATTGTCACATACACCCTACAATGCACCCACTGTCGCATACACATTCCTATGGGCCCACTGTCACATACACACTCCTATGGGCCTACTGTAACATAACCCCCCCTATGCACCCATTGTCACATACACCCTACTATGCATCCACTGTCACATACACCGTCCTATGGGCCCACTGTAACATAACTCCACTATGCACCCATTGTCACATACACCCTACTGTGCACCCAATGTCACATACACCGTCCTATGGGCCCACGGTCACATAAACCCTCATATGCACCCACTGTCACATCTACCCTACTATGCATCCACTGTCACATACACCCTACTATGCACCCACTGTCACATACACCGTCCTATGGGCCCACTGTAACATAACTCCACTATGCACCCATTGTCACATACACCATACTGTGCACCCAATGTCACATACACCGTCCTATGGGCCCACGGTCACATAAACCCTCATATGCACCCACTGTCACATCTACCCTACTATGCATCCACTGTCACATACACCCTACTATGCACCCACTGTCACATACACCCTCCTATGGGGACACTGTCACATACATCCTACTTTGCACCCACTGTCACATACACCCTCCTATGCAGACACTGTCAGATACACCCTAATATACACCCACTGTTACATACATCCACCTATGGGCCCACTGTCACATACAGCCTACTATGCACTCACTGTCCCATACACCCTCCTAAGCACCCACTGTCACAAACACCCTCATATGCTCCCACTGTCACATACACCCTCCTACGTACCCACTGTCACATACACCCTACTATGCACCCACTGTCACATACACCCTCCTATGGGCCCACTGTCACATACACCCTACTATGCACCCACTGTCACACACACCCTCCTATGCGGACACTGTCACATACACCCTCCTATGGGCCCACTGTCAGATACACCCTCCTATGCACCCAATGTCACATACACCCTACTACGCACCCAAAGTCACATACACCCTCCTATGGGCCCACTGTCACATACACCCTCCTATGGGCCCACTGTAACATAAACCTACTATGCACCCATTGTCACTTACACCCTACTATACACCAACTGTCACATACACCCTCCTATGGGCCCACTGTCACATACACCATACTATGCACCCACTGTCACACACACCCTCCTATGCGGAGACTGTCACATACACCCTCCTATGGGCCCACTGTCAGATACACCCTCCTATGCACCCACTATCACATACACCTACCTATGGGTCAATTGTCACATACACCCTACTATGCACCCACTGTCACATACACCCTCCTAAGCACCCACTGTCACAAACACCCTCAATAGCGCCCACTGTCACATACACTCTCCTATGCGCCCACTGTCACATACACCCTACTATGCACCCACTGTCACATACACCGTCCTATGGGCCCACTGTAACATCACCCAACTATGCACCCATTGTCACATACACCCTACAATGCACCCACTGTCGCATACACCCTCCTATGGGCCCACTGTCACATACACCCTCCTATGGGCCTACTGTAACATAACCCCACTATGCACCCATTGTAACATACACCCTACTATGCACCCACTGTCACATACACCCTCCTATGGGCCCACTGTCACATACACCCTCCTATGGGCCTACTGTAACATAACCCCACTATGCACCCATTGTCACATACACCCTACTATGCACCCACTGTCACATACACCGTCCTATGGGCCCACTGTAACATAACTCCACTATGCACCCATTGTCACATACACCCTACTATGCACCCACTGTCACATACACCGTCCTATGGGCCCACGGTCACATAAACCCTCATATGCACCCACTGTCACATCTACCCTACTATGCATCCACTGTCACATACACCCTACTATGCACAAAACTGTCACATACACCCTCCTATGGGGACACTGTCACATACACCCTACTTTGCACCCACTGTCACATACACCCTCCTATGCAGACTGTCAGATACACCCTAATATACACCCACTGTTACATACATCCACCTATGGGCCCACTGTCACATACAGCCTACTATGCACTCACTGTCCCATACACCCTCCTAAGCACCCACTGTCACAAACACCCTCATATGCGCCCACTGTCACATACACCCTCCTATGTACCCACTGTCACATACACCCTACTATGCACCCACTGTCACATACACCCTCCTATGGGCCCACTGTCACATACACCCTACTATGCACCCACTGTCACACACACCCTCCTATGCGGACACTGTCACATACACCCTCCTATGGGCCCACTGTCAGTTACACCCTCCTATGCACCCAATGTCACATACACCCTACTAAGCACCCAAAGTCACATACACCCTCCTATGGGCCCACTGTCACATACACCCTCCTATGGGCCCACTGTAACATAACCCCACTATGCACCCATTGTCACATACACCCTACAATGCACCCACTGTCGCATACACATTCCTATGGGCCCACTGTCACATACACACTCCTATGGGCCTACTGTAACATAACCCCACTATGCACCCATTGTCACATACACCCTACTATGCACCCACTGTCACATACACCGTCCTATGGGCCCACTGTAACATAACTCCACTATGCACCCATTGTCACATACACCCTACTGTGCACCCAATGTCACATACACCGTCCTATGGGCCCACGGTCACATAAACCCTCATATGCACCCACTGTCACATCTACCCTACTATGCATCCACTGTCACATACACCCTACTATGCACCCACTGTCACATACACCCTCCTATGGGGACACTGTCACATACACCCTACTTTGCACCCACTGTCACATACACCCTCCTATGCAGACACTGTCAGATACACCCTAATATACACCCACTGTTACATACATCCACCTATGGGCCCACTGTCACATACAGCCTACTATGCACTCACTGTCCCATACACCCTCCTAAGCACCCACTGTCACAAACACCCTCATATGCGCCCACTGTCACATACACCCTCCTATGTACCCACTGTCACATACACCCTACTATGCACCCACTGTCACATACACCCTCCTATGGGCCCACTGTAACATACACCCTATTATGCACCAACTGTCACATACACCCTCCTATGTGGACACTGTCACATACACCCTCCTATGGGCCCACTGTCAGATACACCCTCCTATGCACCCAATGTCACATACACCCTACTACGCACCCAAAGTCACATACACCCTCCTATGGGCCCACTGTCACATACACCCTCCTATGGGCCCACTGTAACATAAACCTACTATGCACCCATTGTCACTTACACCCTACTATACACCAACTGTCACATATACCCTCCTATGGGCCCACTGTCACATACACCCTACTATGCACCCACTGTCACACACACCCTCCTATGCGGAGACTGTCACATACACCCTCCTATGGGCCCACTGTCAGATACACCCTCCTATGCACCCACTATCACATACACCCACCTATGGGTCCACTGTCACATACACCCTACTATGCACCCACTGTCACATACACCCTCCTAAGCACCCACTGTCACAAACACCCTCATATGCGCCCACTGTCACATACACCCTCCTATGCGCCCACTGTCACATACACCCTACTATGCACCCACTGTCACATACACCCTACAATGCACCCACTGTCGCATACACCCTCCTATGGGCCTACTGTAACATAACCCCACTATGCACCCATTGTCACATACACCCTACTATGCACCCACTGTCACATACACCGTCCTATGGGCCCACTGTAACAGAACCCAACTATGCACCCATTGTCACATACACCCTACAATGCACCCACTGTCACATACACCCTCCTATGGGCCTACTGTAACATAACCCCACTATGCACCCATTGTCACATACACCCTACAATGCACCCACTGTCGCATACACATTCCTATGGGCCCACTGTCACATACACACTCCTATGGGCCTACTGTAACATAACCCCCCTATGCACCCATTGTCACATACACCCTACTATGCATCCACTGTCACATACACCGTCCTATGGGCCCACTGTAACATAACCCCACTATGCACCCATTGTCACATACACCCTACTGTGCACCCAATGTCACATACACCGTCCTATGGGCCCACGGTCACATAAACCCTCATATGCACCCACTGTCACATCTACCCTACTATGCACCCACTGTCACATACACCCTCCTATGGGCCCACTGTCACATACACCCTATTATACACCCACTGTCACATACACCCACCTCTGCGGACACTGTCACATACACCCTCCTATGGGCCCACTGTCAGATACACCCTCCTATGCACCCACTATCACATACACCCACCTATAGGCCCAGTGTTACATACACCCTCCTATGCGCCCACTGTCACATACACCATACTATGCACCCACTCTCACATACACACTCCTATGTGCCCACTGTCACATACACCCTCCTATTGGCCCACTATCACATACACCCTCCTATGGGCCAACTGTCACATACACCCTCCGATCTACCCACTGTCACATACACCCTAATATGCATCCAATGTCACATACACCCACCTATGGGCCCAGTGTTACATACACCCTCCTATGCGCCCACTCTCACATACACCATACTATGCACCCACTGTCACATACACACTCCTATGTGCCCACTGTCACATACACCCTCCTATGGGCCCACTATCACATACACCCTCCTATGGGCCAACTGTCACATACACCCTCCGATCTACCCACTGTCACATACACCCTCCTATGCATCCAATGTCACATACACCCTACTATGGACCCACTGTCACATACACCCTCCTATAGGCCCACTGTCAGATACACCCTACTATGCACCCACTGTCACATACACCCTCGTATGCAGACACTGTCACATACACCTTCCTATGGGCCCACTGTCACATACACCGTACTATGCACCCATTGTCACATACAACCTCCTATGTGGACACTGTCACATACAC
>JAHLWY010001538.1:0-18629 GCA_020002185.1 Paraescarpia echinospica | reverse complement strand
ACTTACACACTCTCACACTCACACACTCACACTCCCACTCACACTCACTCACACCCATACACTCACACTCTCTCACACTCACACACTCTCACACACAGTCACACTCACACACATTCACACACACTCACACACACTCACATTCTCACCCACACACTCACCCCTACACACCCCCTCCCTCACTCTCACACTCTCACACCCACTCACACTCTCACACTCTCACACTCTCACACTCTCACACTCTCACACTCACACACTCACTAACACTCACACACACTCACACTCACACACACTCATACACACACTCACACACACTCACACACACTCACACTCATACACACTCACACACACTCACACACACTCACACTCACACACACTCACACACACTCACACATCCACACACACTCACACTCACACACACTCACGCACACACCCACACACGCACACACGCACTCACGCACACACGCACACATGCACACACGCACACACACACAAACGCACAAACGCACAAACGCACACACACGCACACACGCACACACTCACACACGCGCACCCGCACACACACACACACATCAAATATCCGAGCGTTGTGGATGGTGGTTTGCTCCAATAAAAACAAACTTACGTCGTTTGGAAATAATTGTGGCTACCCATTGTAATGCATTGAATATATTCGAGTCAAACACATAAGCGACAGCGTGTTGCGCAATACGGTCAATATATTGCCAGAGGCCCCACTGTCTTGCCGGGCTTTCGTAAGATAAGATAAGATAAGATAAGATAAGATAAGATAATGTTTTATTGTCCCAATTATGGAGATGAGAAATGTGTCTCGGGTAAGAACAGACATGGCTGCAATACGTACCATTAAATAAAAATAAATAACGATCAATAAATAAATAAACGAAATAAACTAAATAAAACATGATATACATTGCATACACATAACTTATTATAAAACGACAACTGACATTGTGGCAGCAGGCATCATGAATTAAGTTGTTTAATGGACAGTGGCACGAATGAGTGTTTGAATATATTAAGTCTGCACCGAGGAGTTAAATAGCGTCTGCCAAATGGCAGGAGATGAAATTCATTATACAAAACATGTTTAGCCTTATCAATAATCTTCACTGACTGTCTTCTTAATGTCTGTTCAAAAATCTCCACAGGCACAAGCACGTGCACAAGCACAAGCACAAGCACAAGCACAAGCACGTGCACAAGCTCAAGCACAAGCTCAAGCACAAGCACAAGCTCAAGCTCAAGCACAAGCTCAAGCTCAAGCACAAGCACAAGCACAAGCTCAAGCACAAGCTCAAGCACAAGCTCAAGCACAAGCTCAAGCACAAGCTCAAGCTCAAGCAAAAGCACAAGCTCAAGCACGTGCACAAGCTCAAGCACAAGCACAAGCTCAAGCACGTGCACACAGAAACACAGAAACAAATACAAAACCCAAACACTCACACAACCGCACACAAACAAACGAACACACACACACACACACACACACACACACACACACACACACACACACACACACACACACACACACACACACACACACACACACACACACACACACACACCACACACGCACGCAAGCACACACACACACACACCACACACGCACGCAAGCACACGCACACACCACACACATGCACACAAACTCACACCATACACACGCACACACACACACACACACGCACACACACACACGCACACACACCCGCACACACACACACATCAAACATTCAAGCGTAGTGAATGGTCGTTTGTTCCTATAAAAACAAACTGACGTCGTTTGGAAATAATTGTGGCAACCCATTGTAATGAATTGAATATATTCGAGTCAAAGCCACACGCGACAGCTTGTTGCGCAATACATTCAATATATTGAGAGCTGCCCCGCTGGCTTGCATACGCGCGCGCACACGCACACGCACACGCACACACACACGCACACACAAGCGAGCACACAAACACACAATCTTGCTTGCTATCGATCATTTTACACCGTACCGTTGTTAGGAGGAGAGCAGTGTTTGTTACGGGTATTCCCATGTCACGTTCTCCCAACCGTGACTAATGGAACTGTTGCGGATTGTCATCCCTAGTGCCACCACGCTTCACCTAGCACTGTCTACGAGCGATGAATATCTGAATAGCAAGCCAGGTAATATACATAGCCCCGACAGTACAGACTCGGCGTAAATGTGAAGCTAATTTCGGCCGCCAGACCACTTCGGTCGTCATCAGTATCAGTTGTTTTGGAAGATTGGTACACTATATTCTTTCCGTTAGCCCCAAATCACTTACCTGTTCTTTAATGTCCACGGGGCTGTTTCTAAGGCAGCAAACTGTAGGTCGGCAACAAATTCCACCCAGTCAATGATGTTTCATGAAGACCTTCAGCGTGTGTGCTGATGTTCCCTTTAGAAGAAAATAACTGCGGCTGAGTTCGTTTTGCTCGAGGCAGCCAGGGCGCTTGCGACATAGACCTAATCAGGAGCGGAAACCCGGTGGCGTGATCAGCCACGACGACCGTGAGATCTCCTCTGCTGCAGCCTTCGTCAGCGTTCACAGTCATGAGGTCAAAGTGTGGCCTAGACACTAACAGGTGCCACTGCACAATATTTGAAGTGTGCTGACAGGTAGCGCTGTGTGCGTGTTTGTTTTGTTACTAACTACTACGTTATTGTGACCTAAACTGCATTTCCTACAACAATGATCAACAGATTACCACAGAGTGCAATGGGAGTAGAGAGGACAACGATTAGAAAGACGAGGACAACAGGATGATGAGTAAATGGCGCACCCTAAAGTAATGTCAATCAGATTTACATCATTATATTCTCAATTACTTTCTCCACACAACGTTAAAATTATTATATTTGAAATAAGTTGCATAATTACGTTGAGGTGCAGATATTAAAACAATGTTTTTACGACAATGGTTTTCGTTAAGAATAGCATAAATAATTTAGAAATATATCGTAATTACGGTTACATTTACATAACTCTAGGTAATCCAAATAAGAAAGTTACGTAAATGCCATCTTCTCTGTTTTACTAAGATATAGAGGCCATACACAACTAAGATATATTTCTACATTACGATAGCCATTTTGTTTGTTACCAGGGCAACGTTGGTCTGAGTCAAAACAATTCAATACATTGTGCTTCTTGTGAATTAATATTATTTTCTCATTAGATTAACTATATCACATTTATAAAATACCACATGTTGGCATAGTGTTTCCCACGGTTAGTTTTAATCATTCATACAACATGACTGAATAAATTCCCTGACTTGTCCATTGGGTGCGCTTTAGCCACCATCTGCACCGACAGTTTATTGAATTCCCATTGCATCAAACATGCTCCATAACAAACACTTATGTAAACCTCCATCACACCAAATCGCGTTATGAAATCTTGTTATTATCGTGCATCAGTGGACAGCAATTACGCAATAAATGTTTGATGTAACTTCGACGTTTCCGTACTAGTGCAAGTGGCCGCCTGTTCAGACTGCCGCTGTTTCCTTGGCTAAAACGAATCGCAGTCACTAGATCAGTCGTCTATCTTGTATTGACAACCAAACAGTCGCACCATGTTGTCCGCAGGGAAGGCTGGATAGCTACACCGAAAAGTGCAACAGGTATGTGGATGTTTCAAAGGATATGCGCACAGTAACTTGTGTCAGTCACACTGTGAATGCAAACTCAAGAGTGGGCCATTTCGCGGAAGATTCTTCAGGATAGTTAATTTCTATGCAAAGGAGTTATCTTAAGCATATCTAATACGTGAATGTGTACCTTGTAGCGGTTTTTGTCGATGTAACTCATCAACTTTGTCAGTACACGTGATGTATGACGCCATCGTACATTTGGGATAGTTTGTAATTCCCCTCGTCTCGGTTGATCGGTGTTCTGGCCTTTCTGAACCATATGGCTTCTTTTATTTGCTGTTGTCTTCTGTAGGTTCCTTGTCCAATATTTTCGCTCCCTTGTTGCGTGGTCTGTGAGGGCGGATTTGTTGATGATCGACATTGATCTTTTTGTCGCTCCTCGTGTATAAGTCTTTCCTTGTGTTGTCAACATCCTTTCTATGTTTCTCAAGTCTCGTTTTGAACAATCTTCCCGTCTCCCAAATACATTCAGCACCACAGTTCTTGCATGGTATTTGGTACACCAATTTGCCTTTTCCTTCTGGGCCCACTTTGTTCACACTAACCAACAGGCGCCTGAGGATGGTGTGGGGACGCATGGCTGTTGTTACCCCATACCTCTTCAGTACTCGATGTACCCTCTCTGAGACCCCCTCCACATATGATGTGGATGACTACTTGGCTTCTGTAGGTCTAGTCCGGTTTCTTTTTTCAGTCTTTTTCTTCTTGTTGCCATCTGTCACCTTTTAGGGCCCAGGACGAATAGTTACAAAAGTGTCAGGGTTCATCTTATGTGTTTCTCTTCTTCCGTCTTATCTTCCGAAGATACCGTCTCACACCGGTTCACTAGGGTTCTGACGACTCCTAACTTTTGGTGTTTGGGGCGGTGGGACGTAAAGTTCAGGTATTGGTCAGTGTGTGTCTTCTTCCGATATACTCTAGACTTCACACTACCATCTTCCATTCTGGTCATAATTTTGTGCATGCTGTGCTGTAGTACCCACGAAGGAAATCTAGAACAATTGGACACATGGTCGTACATATCAATTAGCATACATCCGCTGTTGCAATACATCTGCTAGGGATCTACAGGTATGTCCGATCGATTTTCATATGTCTGCTATTGCTATACACCAACTGCGGCCTACGCATGTGTCCACTGCGTACACATGAATTATCTGACACCCGCTATTATTAGAGTGGGGGTTAGTCTCCAGATATGTTGTGGGTTTTAAAGCTATTTTGGTGAACTCCACTCCAATATAAAATTATTTATGTTTTCTTGCGTCTAAAAGTATCGCAAACAATTAAACTCCACCCCCGCATCTACCGATGACAAGGCCGAATGCGGATTGCTGAATCAGCCCCCTTAATATTAAATTCCTTCCAACGCCAGTGACAAACGTGTTCACTTCATATGCACCGGTTTACAAACATTCGCAATTACTATACTCCGGGTAGCTGTCTACACAATTAATGTGTTCGTGCACTTCATAGGCATCGTTTTAGAGGCATTCGCTGTTTCTATACTTCATGTAGTAGTCTACAAATGTGTTCAAGCATGTCCAACTCATCATTTTGCAGGCAATCGCTATTACTAGTCTACTGGTAGTGACCTACATGCGTGTGCATTTCACACGAATCGATTAGCAAACGTCCGCTCTTTAAATACCCCAACTTCGCCGTGTACAAATGTTGCCAGTTCGTACGCATCGATTAGCTGACATCCACTACTTCAGTGAACGACTAGCAAACGCAGGCCGGACGTTCATTGGGGGAATAATGTGCACAGAAAAGAATTGTCGTTCCTAAACTCCGTTGGCAACCTGGTCTTTCCACAAATGGGTAGGCTCTCATAACCTGGCGCCTTGGATAAAACGTTATTCACGAGATATCTGCCAGTTTCATCCGTGACATGAATGAAACACATACGTGGAGATTACGTAACTTTGGCCAGCAATTAAGTGTTAGTGAAATACAATAGTCTACATCTGGACAACGAATAGTGACATGTTGACATATTGCAACTCGTTGGACTTGCATTATCGTCTCTGATCGATGTTGTACAAGAATATTAATCGTTTAAAAACGGGTAAAAGAGGTGGATAATATTGGCTATAGTTTGATGCAAAGGTATATGTGCAATTGTACAGATATTGCTCATGGACCAGTGATATCTATCGGGACAAAATGGATGCTTATCTGAGCAGAAAATCAAGCTCATAGGCGTGTCAGGACAAACGGGTTGGTTAATTTAAAAATGGATCAACAATGTGATCTGACGGGGCATACCGGGTGATTATCTTAACATAAACCCGCGTACCAATGTTTATTTCATAACTGGCAATGAAACAGTGACATGAATCCACTAAGCCTGTTCATGCTTCTGTTGGTTTATCCATATTGCAACACTTTAATGGTTGGAGCTTACACTTGTAAAACCATGTTTCGCAGTAGAAACTAAAAAGTGGCCGAATGTTCCTATAAATATATCGTTTGGAGTACTGAGGACAGTGGTGAGATGCGGGACGTTTGGGTCGGTCTGAAATATTTATCGCATGATATGAGGATATTCATTGATTTGGTATCCAGTTCGCGGGTGCTTTTGTGCCTATTGTATACAACAATCAATTTCAACTACATAGTTCTGGTGTTGGACAACCACTAGTAGAGTCGGAGGAATTGTACACCTAAAAATAAATTATAAAACATTTAATACGCATATTTCTAGAATTTAATATGTATATGTTTTATTATTACATAATGTTCAGTACAGTCATAATTGAATGTAAATCATAATTCGTGCAAAAATGCGTAATACTTCTTCATGATAAACTAACTAATTATGAATATGAATACCATAATATAACGAAAATAAATATTTGATGCATATATGTTACTAATAAACTGTCGTCAAATAAGTTGATAATATTGAAGTACCAAAGGTGCATCATAACATTAAAACATGTAATACATGAAAGCAGAAACTATTATATGTTTATTAGTTGAGCAGAATTAGACGTTTGGTCCTTTTTAACATACTAACAAACGTAGAATATAAATTAAAATATAATTATGACTCATCAATTGCGCACAACCTTTAGTTTCTAACGGTTGTTGGGATGTTTTGAAAATTAGTATTGTTTTGTCGCGTTCGTACCCAACAAAGGTCACATTATTTATTACTCGATGATGGTTTGGTTTTTATCATTTGTGGGGCAAAGACTTCCAATAGCGCCGCCCAACGAGTTAAACGTAAGTTAATGCACGGCGACGTTATGTGGACAACAGAACAACGCAGCATGATGGACAGTGTTAATTCAGTTAAATCACAATTAAGATTATGGTTTGTCTTTTCACGAACGTCGATGGTGGTTTTGCACATCGTCAGATTATATCACAGCTAGTTCCAATCGTCTGAATCCTGCCGACATTCCATATATTCAGTGTGGTGTTGTATACTAGGAGTATAGTCATTGCGTTTCGGTGTGAAAATGCCGATCGTTTCATTTGTAATATGCGCATTATCTGAACACACACACACACGCACACGCACACACGCCACACACACATACACACACACACCATACACACGCATGCACGCACACACACACACACACACACACACACACACACACACACACACACACACACACACACACCACACATATACACAAATATACACACACATACACACACACTACACTACACCACACCACACACACACACACACACACACACACACACACACACACACACACACACACACAGACCACACACACGCACGCAAGCACACGCACACACCATACACATGCACACAAACACACACCACACACCACACACACACGCACGCACACACACACACACACACACACACACAAACACAAGCTCACACACACCACACACACACACCACACACACGCACGCATACACACACACCACACACATATACACATATACACCCACACACACAACACACACACACCCACCACACACACGCACGCAAGCACACACACACACAATATCTTGTGACGACTTATTTGCATTACAAAATTATTGCCCACCTTTCCAAAAAGTCAGGTTATGCCGCAACAGCGCGGGTGTTTAATGACCGCGTCAAGATATCTGACATAATTATAACATAATCAATGCTCATGATTACCATATTGAGAAGCAGGGTGAATGCCTCAGAACATCGACATGAAAGAAAACATTTGTTTATATTTACGTCTGCCAGTAAGGACGTTTTTCCTGAGATTATAAGTGTTTTTATTAAGGACCTTTCTGTGTCAAACATATTACCTGTTTATCTTTACCAAGAAATACATTAATTTTGTACTCATGATACTATACGTGTTCCTGTTTTTGAGGAAGGACATTTGTGTTCTTGTCATTACAGTTGTTCCTGTTTGTGAGGAAGGACATTCCTGTTCCTGTCATTACAGGTGTTCCTGTTTGTCAGGAAGGACATTTGTGTTCCTGTCACTACAGGTGTTTCTGTTTGCCAGGAAGGACATTCGTGTTCCTGTCATTACAAGTGTTCCTGTTTGTCAGGAAGGACATTTGTGTTCCAGTCATAACAGGTGTTCCTGTTTGTGAGGAAGGACATTCGTGTTCCTGTCATTAAGGTGTTCCTGTTTGTCCGGAAGGACATTTGTGTTCCTGTCAATATAGGTGTTTCTGTTTGCCAGGAAGGACATTCGTGTTCCTGTCATTACAGGTGTTCCTGTTTGTGAAGAAGGACATTTGTGTTCCTGTCACTACTGGTGTTTCTGTTTGCCAGGAAGGACATTCGTGTTCCTGTCATTACAAGTGTTCCTGTTTGTCATGAAGGACATTCGTTTTCCTGTCATTACAAGTGTTTCTGTTTGTCAGGAAGGACATTCGTGTTCCTATCATTACAAGTGTTCCTGTTTGTCAGGAAGGACATTCGTGTTCCTGTCATTACAAGTGTTTCTGTTTGCCAGGAAGGACATTCGTGTTCCTGTCATTACACAAGTGTTTCTGTTTGCCAGGAAAGACATTCGTGTTCCTGTCATTACAGGTGTTCCTGTTTGTGAGGAAGGACATTTGTGTTCCTGTCATTACAAGTGTTCCTGTTTGTGAGGAAGGACATTCGTGTTCCTGTCGTTACAGGTGTTCCTGTTTGCCAGGAAGGACATTCGTGTTCCTGTCATTACAAGTGTTCCTATTTGTCGGGAAGGACACTTGTGTTCCTGTCATTACAGGTGTTCCTGTTTGTGAGGAAGGACAATCGTGTCCTTGTCATTACAGGTGTTCCTGTTTGTCAGGAAGGACATTCGTGTTCCTGTTATTACAAGTGTTTCTGTTTGCCAGGGAGGAAACAATGATGCCGTCGATGGCGGCACGACCCACGTCTGTTCGACGGACAACGCGTCGTGTCTGCCTGGTCTACGTCTGGCTACTGACGATCTTATGCTGCTGGATCTATGCCACGGGTAAGCGTATTTCATACATAGTGTGTTTTACCGAATTCCCGGTAAATCGTTGGAATGCCCTGTTATAAATATGACTATTACGGTTATTATGATCATTGTGATCATTATGATAATTACGATCATTCTGATCATTCTGATTATCATGATTATTTTGATTATTGTGATTCTTAAGATTTTTATGATTATTCTGATTATTATAGTTATTCTGATTACTATGACATTTTGAATTATTCTGATTATTCTGATTATGATGATTGTCATGACTATTAAGATTTTTATGATTATTATGATTGTTTTATGATTATTATGATTATTGTGATTATTGTAATTATTGTGATTATCATGATTATTATGATTGTTATGATTATGATGATGATTATTTTTTAATGATTATTATGATCATTATGATTAGTATTTTTGTAATGATTTTTATCATTATTATGATTTTGTGTGTGATTATTATGAGTTTTATGATTATTATGATTATCACAATTATTATTATATAGCAGTACATCGTATTTAAATGAGTCTGATATAATCGCATACAATTTTAAACCGCAGCATCATGCCAACAATTTGGCACAGAGGCACGGACATTTTATGCCAATGATGCATGAATTTTATATAGTTATGCACACAGGCATCTGGCACTGGGCGCCATTCATAGGCCGGACTCCCAGTATGAACAGTGTGCCTGGCAAACAATTTTCAATCCACAAATCTGGTGAAAAACTGTTTTTGTTTAAATAAATAGGTAGTCCACATACCAGGGCACGTTCTCCACGATATATTGGTAGTTTGTTTCGTGAAATTAGAAAATTATATGAGCAGAGAATGTTGCATTGACCAGAAATAAGGGGGTTGGGAAATACAATAGTCTCGATCTGGAGA
The DNA here is from genome assembly GCA_020002185.1 of Paraescarpia echinospica. NCBI lineage: Eukaryota > Metazoa > Annelida > Polychaeta > Sabellida > Siboglinidae > Paraescarpia > Paraescarpia echinospica. Next base: position 8,609 of record JAHLWY010001538.1, on the reverse strand, counting down.
TAGAACATTTGCACTTTACTAATTACCATTCGTTGGACTTCCAGTTATCGTATAGTCATCGTGGTTTACAATAATGGTCGTTAAACTAGAAAATAAAGTCACGAAATTACCTTTTAAGACATCACCATGTAAAATGTGAAAATATTCCAGCACTGCCTCTTGCATCACGATAAACTACATTTAGAATGCAGTGATTCAATAATTATATAGACTACATTTAGAATGCAGTGATTCAATAATTATATAGACTACATTTAGAATGCAGTGATTCAATAATGATATAGACTGCATTTAGAATGCAGTGATTCAATAATTATATAGACTATATTTAGAATGCAGTGAATCAATAATTATATAGACTACATTTAGAATGTAGTGATTCATTAACTATATAGATCTTAGTATTCGGAGCATCTTCATAAAACAATTTTATCTGGCGAAGATTTTGAGAAAGAATAATTGTTAAACGTTGTCATGATTACACTTATAATACGTCATACACATCAGAATAAAACACCACAAAATGAGTACGTAGGAACATTTTAAAAAGGACAATACAACATTATGCATGAGCAGAGTTTAGGATGCCACCAACGGAAGAGTGCGAGTAGTGTAGTTGTAATTATGTTTTACAACAAACGTATTTCGTCGTATTGGAACAGTCTTGCCTGGACATCAACTTGTCACCGTCATAAAATACATAAAAGTGAAAAATAGTTCATAGCGACAACGACTACCATACAGCGGTGTAACACTAGCGACATCGAGTTAATGCTTATTCACATATGAATCGTGTTACGACCGTTTTCCGGATCACTATTATCATCAATTACAATGTGGAGAGTGGTAGAACGCCGGGACGGTGGTTCAACTCCACCTGCTGCCGTTTCGAAACTTGGGCAATTTCGTTCACCTCCAGTTGCCTGTGTTTTTCGGAAGACATAGTACAAGCCGTATTCCAGGGAAGTAAAATATCCCACACAGGGGCAAATGTGTAACCTGTCGTGGACTCACAGAAAGGTGGTATCTATCTCTAACCCATTGGATCTTGCACACAGCGGCCGGAGTTGCTTCCCGGTCGGGCGTGTGAGAGACGCCTACCAGGAGGCATAGACCAGAGATTGCCAAACGCGGTCCGCGGAGCAATTTCATGCGGCCCGCGGACTAACAATGCTATTATCCACAAAACAACCCGCTGGGTGATAACAGTAGATGCATTTAACATACTGCAATTTACATCATCCATCATGAAAGGTAATATGGCAAGTTAATTAAAATGTAGAACATAATGGGCGTCATCTTGAATACCCCGAACTACGTTCTCGCTCGTGACCTAAACCACCGGCAGTTCAAACAGCTTCTGGTCGAGATTACTGTGCAATATCAATCGCTAGCTGAGTCGAGGTGCACAGCATGAGATATGGGATTATACCGGAGCAGAAGGGCACAAAACTATTTGAATTTGCTGACTCTACATGGATTTGCGAATTTTTTGACATCATGGCGCAGCTCAATCTGCATAATGTTCAACTCCTGGGTCAAGAACATCAGTCTCAATAATTAGATTTACCTCTTCATTTCCGCCACCGCAATCACGTTGTTGCAGTCGAGGACACAACTGCACAAAAAAAGCTGCGGTCACTTTGTAACATTAACGGTAGACAAACCGTCAAGTCCGGACACGTAGCCTACTTATACCATTCATTTAGCAGCTGAGACTGGAGTTTGCAGTGTTTTACCGATCTGAGGATTCGGTGAAACTCAACGATGCACTGATTGCTGTGCAGGTAGAGTTCATCCAACTACAATGCGGCGATATGGCACTCCAGAAAGCAACCGTCATGAAGTTGACGCTTGTAGAAATCTACTAAAAGTGTTTGTTGATGTATTGGAACAGTTTGCTAATCTGACCAAATACGCCAAGCTCATTTACCAATACAATTGGCGGTGCAGCAACTGCACCAAGTGTCACAATAGTCATGAAATTATGTCATTTGTCTGTTAAGGATTATGAACAAAGAGTGTTAATAATAGGGAAGTTTAATTGTTCACAATAACTGCACATTATTAATAATATATTTTATTCGTAAGAGGCAATAATGTGTAAATTAACTTTCAATGCCTTAGTCCAAGTCACCTATTTGGCTCGTCATTCAAAAAGGTTGCCGGCCCCTGATGTAGATAGTATCAACGACTGGGTCCTATGTGAATGTACATCGATTAAAATGTTGGAGAATTTGATTAACGTGTTATATTAAATATATTAATATGATGTATGTGTGTGTATAATGTGCCTTTAAATATTGTTTATTTGTATTGCTACAGGCGGGACTAAGCTCTGTTCGGTTCTGGTGACGACTAAAACCACAATCTGGAAGATACCTGTCGACAGACAGGCAACATATCCACAGTTCACAACACCTATAAAACTCATAACTGACCAAGGCACGTAACGGTTTATAATATTTTACACCCACAGTACTGTGTTGACCTATTTATTCCACCACAAACTCCTTTGCCGTGCGTGGTTTTCTGACATTTTATGTATACTGGGAAATGTAATCTATCAGAATGTGTCCCACCAAAGCCATAAGTGAGATGTGAGGAATACGTTTCGGTACTTAAATATGCATTTGATGGAGGCTAGATTAGATATTCATGAAGCGCACTGCGTCCTTGTGCGCGCGCGCGCGTGTGTGTGTGTGTGTGTCTGAAACATACACACACTAATGGTGTGATCACAACCATCTATGGGCATTCACTAAACCACTGGATAATTCTTGTTGAAATACGTTGTCTCAATTTGCACAGTTAACAATTGTTGTGAACATATACACTTAGAGTGAGCCGTTGGGTTTGGGTGACATCTCAATGTTCACGACTGAAACAGAAAGTGACAAAATAAATTATGTGTAATGAAATCACTACATTCACAGTCACCTCCACAGAGGATTATTGTACCTGCGAAGTAAATATGCATGACACACACCCTCTCAGACATAATTCTGCTATGTTTTAGAATACTGGATTAGCCAAAAATTAATTTGAACTCGCGAGGTGAGTGACTGCAAGTGCCCATATAAAAAAAAATGTCTAAAAAAAGTTGCCCGATTTTGAAACTATTATCACATTTCATTTCCTAGTGGCATTAATCAAATTATAAAAACATGAAACAACATAGATTAACAATTTTATGTGATATTTAACAACCCTTAAAAATGGCGCCAAAATGAGATTTGAACACGCGACGTGAATGACTGGCTATTGCCATGATTGTAACAACTACTTACAATTTAGATGACTCACATACAATAAATTTATAGGATATACAAACTTGGCCATATATTTATATCAATAGATACAGCTACAAATGACTTGTTTTAAGTTTTGTAAGCGTCAACATTATAGCCCACGGACAGCGGCAGCATAGCGTAGCCGTAGCCGTAGGCAGCACCTGTCGACTTATCGACTGAAATTTATACTCTAGCAGCGGTACTATTAATAAAACTAAACAAACTCACCAACGCTACCGAACCTTCTATCGCAGTCACCAACAACATAGTGACACGCAGTTTCTTTTTCGTTCTACAGAATTTTATTTTACACATCAATAAAAGAACTGATCGAACACACCACTGCTTGCGCCATCGCGTGGCGTTGTTTACAAGCGGTAGTTGCTGCACTGCACGCGCGCTGCTTCATGAATATTAATGAGGTCCGTCAAGCCGCTAATCTAGCCTCCACCGATGCATTTGGTATCTATGTAGAGGAAATTGAGATGAAATATAAGGAATGTGTGCGTATGTGCTTGTGCGTGTGAGTGTGCGTGTGTATATTAAACAGGCTTCAGTCATTAGCACTTTAAATTCAATTGATATATCCGACGTATGGCAATACTACTCAAAGTAGTATACAAATAACCAAGAAAAGCCGCTGTAAATGGAATAACTGTAATTATATTCACCATGTGGCGTCGCCGCACTACACATTACACCCATTTTCTGCATAAGGTGCTGATGACCTTGATCTTAATTTGTATTTTGATGTTTACCGGATATCACATGACCGGATGTCACGCAAATGCCACTTACCATCCACTGGCACACGCCTTACATTGTACTTACCTACCTACTACTGTGGTGCTTTGTGTTCTTAAAGGGTTTATAAAAGCGGTTGTGGTGGACGAAACGCGTGACTACATGTATTGGTCGGACAGCCAATCAGAAACCATCAAACGGGCCAATATTAGTGGGTCAAGAGCGACAACCATACATTCAGGTGAGTCATTCATCGCCTACACTGCAATGCAGGTATAAACACCTTTCGGCCCCCAGCAACAATAAATCAGGGAGAAGACTGGAACCCCAGACGCGCTGTATATGGGGAACTCCGGTGTGGTAATATATTCTGACCTTTAATATTCCAAACCCAAATGAGGGTAAATAGTCCGCAACAGGGCGAATCGACATCCCTATTAATAATGTTGGCAATATCATCGACTTATTTTTTTAAACAATTATACTATAACTAAGAATAGAGTGTGACTAAATAGTTGGCACGATAGTTTGCTTTCGGCGCTTGTCATTCTGTTGTTCTTTCATCTTACTTGACCACAGCGGAAGGAGATTTGTTCTCAATTGATGGCATCCGTCCCACTATCAACCGGAATGGGCTTGTGTGTGTGTAGGACCCACACAGATGTTGCGCGATACGCCATCAATGCTAGGAAAGCGTCTTCTTATTTTAGGATCTCCTTGGCCGTTTGTACGGCTTCTTTGACCTCGCCAATGCTTTGAGGAATGTACGGACTGGACGTTGTGTGCATACATCCGTATGTCTCTACGAAAACACGGAATTCGTAAAAAGAGAACTGAGTAGCATTGTCTGTGACAATCTCGTCCGGAATACCCCAGTGGGCAAACATATCCTTCAGTTTCCCAATTGTTTGTGCACTTGTCATGTTTGTGGGGTGTGAGCTCCCAATGTATCAACCACAGCTAGGTACTTCTGTCCCGCTTGTTTACAGAAGTCTGCGCCTATGCACTTCCACGGTGTGGCGGGCAGTGGAGTTGTCAACAACGGTTCCTTGTGTTGAATGTGCTTGTTCTCTATGCAGAATTTACATTCTGTCACCTCGCGTTCGATGCTTTACTAGTACGTGGCCATCACACAGTTGTCTGTGCTAGCTCTTTGCATGTGTTAATGCCCGAATGTCCCACGTGGATTCTGTTGAGGATATCCGGTCGTGGCGTGATTGGTCTGACGATTCTACAGCCAAACACCAACATGTTGTCAAGAACAGACAACTGTAGACGTGCACCATACAGGTTGTGTATCTGGACAGGTACATTCCTCGCATGTTCTGGCCAACCATGCGTGATGAACTTTATAGCTGTTTGTAACTGCTCGGGTTATGGGTTTACTCTCCACCACTTCATCGATGTGAACTTGTATATCAGACTCTGTGTCCGGTATCACTGTGCTCTCCAGTGGAGTTCTGGATAGGGCATCAGCAACAATTAAGTCTTTCCTGGAACGTACTTGGCCGTGATATTGAAATGCACCAATCTCATCAAAAGACGTTGGCATCGGATTGGTGCCTTGTCTAGATCCTGGGAGTTGATGATTGTGATCAGTGGCTTTTGATCTGTTTGTAGAGAGAATTATTTTAACCTTACAAGATACCTTGATAATTTCTCACAGGCCCATGTGGAAGCGAGCACCTCTTTTTCAAACTGTCTATATCGATTGCTGTATCTGTCAACGTCCTCGAGCTGTATGCATCTAGTAGTAGCTTGTATCCATGTAGTTGTTGGATAACTTACCCTAAACCGTAGCTGCTTCCGTCTGCAGATACCTCTGTGTGTACGTTTGGGTGGTAGACTATCTCAGCAGACACTTGTCTTTGTCCAGCTTCAGTCCAGATGCCCGGATTACTCGTAGAACATTTTTGTATTTTTCACAGTGCTTGGCTCTCTTTTTCTCCATGTAAGAAAAAGTCATAAATGATTACTTCCACCCCTGGCAGACCCTCGAATAGTTAGTCTATCTTGTCTATGAAGATTTCCGGCGCGCTTATGATTCCAAATGGGAGTCTCCGGAAACAGTGCCAGCCGATATATGTTATAAAGGTCAATTTTGAGCTTCATGGGTCTAAAAAGATCTGCCAAAATCCGTTTGAGGCCTCCATTTTTTAGAAAACTGTTGAACATGTCAGTTTATGTAGGATATCGTCTAGTACTGGTAAAGTGCGTTTCTCTCGCATCACGGACTAGTTCAGACGTATGGGATCGACACAAATGCGCACCTTGCCTTTTTCCGTCTCATTACAGGAACCGTTGGCGCACTCCAATCAGTCGGTTCTGTGATTCTTTCTATAATTCAGTTGTCCTCCATGCGTTGCATCTCAGCCTCAACTTGACGAAGCAATGGAATTGGCATTCGTCGCGTAGTGCATACACTGTACGGTGTTGCGTTGTCCCGTAGCAAGATCTTCACCGACTCACACTGTAAAGTGCCTATGCCCCCGAAGACGTCTTGAATTTTATTAACAAACACTCGTTTCATGTAGCCTATCTTCACGGCGAAACTACGACTGAGCAGGTTGTCTGTAGTCTTGACAAAAAATACTCTGTAGTGCAAAGTCTGACCGTCGATGATTGATCGAGCCACAACTTGTCCTACGAACGCTAGTTGGCTACCCGAACTCGTCAGTTTGGTGTAAACAGGCTTCAGCGTTGGCTTGGGTTTCATTTGGTTCAGCGTTGCCTCTGCGATGATAGATTCATCGGCACCGGAGTCTAGTTTGATGTCAATCAGGCATCTTTGTAATATCACTGTCTCCCTCCATGCTGGTTCGTAATCATCGCATGAAATTGATCCCAAGAAATACGTGGGATGTGGCAAGCTTGTTTCAGTGACTTCACGGACCCTTTTCGTACGACACACGTAAGCAAAATGACCTTTCTTGGGCATTTGTGACATTCGGCTCGTTTAGCTGGGCAGTATTCCTTGCCTGGCACGTGACTACGGCCACATGTACCACATACGGGTTTTGATTTGGGGGACTTCCGGTGGTGAATTGATTTGAATTTGGTGCAGCAAACTTGCGAAAATATAAGGATATTTGATCAAGATAAGTGATATTATTGAGCGTATAGCATACATAACGTAATTATACATATATATTAAGCAATATTTTTTGTTAAAAGTTAGTTAGAGGGAGTAATCTAGGGTAGATTAAAAGTAGGCGATTTGCGAGCGATAATTGGGGACGTTAATGTAATCGGAACGTTGTTTACAAAGTAGGTCACTGTCGAAGTTAGCGTACCGTGAACGACAATAGAATAGCGTTATTTGAGATAATCGGTGTAGTTAGATGAGTAATTAAAACCTGAAATAACAATCTTTTAAAGTGTATAATAGTACACAGGAAACAGTCTTTGTAAAGACTACCTTGTATCTAAGCCTAACTTGAATACATTGTCATCGACATCGTAACTAGGTAAGGCACGGTGTGTCACTGTGTGTTAACAAATATAACTAACTATAACCTAAACAATCTGGTGTAAATTGTACACAGAAAAGTCTTTTCAAAGACTACATAAAACTACTTTGAACATAAATAAATTCTGATATGGCACCTTGCAAGCGGCAACTCAGGGCAAAACGACACCTAGTTTGCAACGACTGCCAGAGCTGGGTGGATTTTGCGTTGTCTGGCTGTCCAAAATCATGGGCAGAGACCAAAGATGACGGATTCACCTTTCGGTGTATGGGGTGTTTGAGGGTGGAATGTCTTATGAAGGAGGTGTGTAAGTTGACGGATATAGTGAAGGAGATGGAGGCGAGACTCAACATAGAAATAGATGGAGCAGAGAGGGATGACGCGGAGAGAGTTGAGAATTCTACAACACAGAAGGAGGAGCAGAGTTGTGACACGGAGACTGAAGAAAGGAGACTGAGAGGAAGGAAGGTGACCGGTGTGAAGGAACAAGACATTGAGAAAACAGAGGGACGGAGGAAAAGTGTTCGGCAGAGGAAAAGAAAACGGGCCAGTGGGGATAGATCAGCAGGTAGTCAGACTGTAGAGAACGAGGAGAGACACGACAGCGATACAGGTGGTGAAGAGGTAGATACCACAGAGGCAGTTGGTAAGACTGTGAGACAGAAGACTGATGGAAGAAGACAGAGTGTTTAGCAAAAAACAGAAAACATGACAGGCGTGAAGGAGGTAGCCGGGGAAAAGGGACGGGAGAGGAGAGAAGAAAATGTGATGGGAGGAAAGAAGAAGGGACGAAAGGAAGTGAGAGTAAATGTGCTAGAAGAGAAGATGACAGGAGGAAAGGGGACAAGAGAAAACGCGACAGGAAAGAAGGGAATGGAAGAGAATGTGACAGGAGAGAAGACGACAAGAGGAAAAGACAACAACCAGACATATGCAAACCGGAGGAGCTACTCCGAGGCAGTGATTGAGGGGGCAAGGAGAAAAGAGAGAGTGTTTATGGGCGATTCAATTCTGAGAAAAACAGACAAGACTATATGCGAGGGGAAGGACGTTGTTGTATGTCTACCGGGGGCTAGGATAGAGCACGTGACCGAAAGGGTAG
>JAHLWY010001537.1:0-18632 GCA_020002185.1 Paraescarpia echinospica | reverse complement strand
TTGGTTTGTTACTCCATGTGTAATGTATGGCAGTAAGTAGTGCATACTGTAATGGTGATAATTGCTACACCTGGTTTGTTACTCCATGTGTAAAGTATGGCAGTAAGTAGTGCATACTCTAATGGTGATAATTGCTACACTTGGTTTGTTACTCCATGTGTAATGTATGGCAGTAGGTAGTGTATACTGTAATGGTGATAATTGCTACTCTTGGTTTGTTACTCCATGTGTAATGTATGGCAGTAAGTAGTGCATACTGTAATGGTGATAATTGCTACACCTGGTTTGTTACTCCATGTGTAAAGTATGGCAGTAAGTAGTGCATACTCTAATGGTGATAATTGCTACACTTGGTTTGTTACTCCATGTGTAATGTATGGCAGTAGGTAGTGTATACTGTAATGGTGATAATTGCTACACTTGGTTTGTTACTCCATGTGTAATGTATGGCAGTAAGTAGTGCATACTGTAATGGTGATAATTGCTACACTTGGTTTGTTACTCCATGTGTAATGTATGGCAGTAGGTAGTGTATACTGTAATGGTGATAATTGCTACTCTTGGTTTGTTACTCCATGTGTAATGTATGGCAGTAAGTAGTGCATACTGTAATGGTGATAATTGCTACACCTGGTTTGTTACTCCATGTGTAAAGTATGGCAGTAAGTAGTGCATACTCTAATGGTGATAATTGCTACACTTGGTTTGTTACTCCATGTGTAATGTATGGCAGTAGGTAGTGTATACTGTAATGGTGATAATTGCTACTCTTGGTTTGTTACTCCATGTGTAATGTATGGCAGTAAGTAGTGCATACTGTAATGGTGATAATTGCTACACCTGGTTTGTTACTCCATGTGTAAAGTATGGCAGTAAGTAGTGCATACTCTAATGGTGATAATTGCTACACTTGGTTTGTTACTCCATGTGTAATGTATGGCAGTAGGTAGTGTATACTGTAATGGTGATAATTGCTACACTTGGTTTGTTACTCCATGTGTAATGTATGGCAGTAAGTAGTGCATACTGTAATGGTGATAATTGCTACACTTGGTTTGTTACTCCATGTGTAATGTATGGCAGTAGGTAGTGTATACTGTAATGGTGATAATTGCTACTCTTGGTTTGTTACTCCATGTGTAATGTATGGCAGTAGGTAGTGTATACTGTAATGGTGATAATTGCTACTCTTGGTTTGTTGCTCCATGTGTAATGTATGGCAGTAGGTAGTGCATACTCTAATGGTGATAATTGCTACACCTGGTTTGTTGCTCAATCGGTGAGTATAATGCCGTAAGTAGAGTGTCTACTGTAATGGTGACAACGCCTACCCTGCATTACTCTCCATAGGTGGGCATCAGGCAGCAAGTAGAGTGTTTACTGTAAAGGCGATAATTGCTACCTTTTTTTCTTTGTTTGTTGCTGAATGATTGGTATAACGCAGTAATTAGAGGGTCTACTGTAATGGTGACAATTGCTACCATTGGTTTGTTGCTCAGTAGGTTTGGTATAAGGAAAGAATTGATAATTGCTACCCTTGGATTGTTGTTCCATAGGTAGGTATAAGGCAGTAAGTAGAGTGTCTACAAACACAGGTCTTTAGTCCCTTCACTAAACCAACTGCGTCACGCTATTTTGTAGTTTTACCCAATACACACCAAGACATGTTTTGTTAGCACCTTTTGTAGAACTGATATAACCACGTTGCAATTATTACCCCTACTTAAGAAAGTTTTGTTAAAGGTCATTAATGTAAATTATGTCAACATGGCTGTAATATAACATATCCTCGCATGTGTGCATTGGTTCCGTCTCCTGGGAGCTTTACAACAGTCTCATTATCACTGGAAACAGAGGAAGTAAACAAGGCATTATACTTCTCTCACCTTTGTTCCCGAAGTCTGAGTTTGTTTATCAAACATGCACACTACAATATTCGCTACGTTCCCATGACCAAGAGTATGATATAAAAGACCCTGGTTAACTCTCTGCATAAGATATTGAAAAGTAAATTGGTAAATAAATATTTCCGCGCAATGAACGTAATTAAAAAATCACATCAATTCTAACACGCTTATTAATCGCGTCCTAATTCACAAAATATGTAATTTCTTTTCAATAATTAAATGCAATGTCGGTCATGTTTGGGTTTGATATCGCAGTGTACCAAGAAATTCATATAGTGCACTTTAGCAACACAACACATTCACACCAACTGCGTTTTCATGAAAACATATGTAAAGAACAGCTTAACGGACTACATAGACGTTTCTACATATATATATATATATATATATATATATATATATATATATACCCTTGACTAGCCCTACTAAATAAAAAGAGCATAGGATAACAAAATGTCACACAAACTGTTGCCAAACAGTCATAGCGCAAGTAAAACGTAGTGTAAGGCAGTGCCACACGGCGCAGTGTATGCACACTTTAAATGATCCAAGTGATTGACTTAAATGAGAGATACTCTTTCAAGAACAACTTCACTGTGGTCTATGAATACAAGTAGACTAATACCTTCAGTGTTTTTTCCTCCATGTCGTTCCTTGTGCAATTGTTCTGAAATATACACAATTGGTATGATATATTGATCATCTCTTTCGCTCGATTATCAAATTAATAATAAGCTAACTGTTATTGGGTGATGAAATCATGTGATTTATTCACATTTCTAAACACTGGTCAACTCTCCACACTCCAAGGAGACTATACAGGTATGGGTATTGGGAATAATAAAGGGCACAAAAGACAATTTGATAGACGACATCAACATTTGCGTAGAGAACATGTTTTTTTTATGTATCCTTGAAACATGCAAGCACTTTTTGTTCAGAATATAAATGGTTAACGAGAACGAGCATTAGATGAAAATACTGCAATGGTGGTTATTGCTACCGTTGGTTACAAAGTAATTAAAAAATCACTTGAATTCCAACTCGGTAATTAATTGCTTCCTGATACACAAAATATGTTATATCTTTTCAATAATTAAATCCAATGTCGGACATGCTTCGCTTGATATCGCAGTGTACCAAGAAATTCATATAGTTCGCTTTAATAAGATTTAACAAGATTTAACAATATTGCCATCCAGAGAATTAACTCTAGATGGCAAGTGGACAAGGAAGCCCTTTGGCTTATTGAGAGTCCAACCCTTTTATCTACATATATCCAGCCCTTCTGAGGTATGTGTCGATTTTATTTTTAAACACATTCACACTACTAGCACCCACACAATCATCAGATAATCTGTTCCATTCATTCACAGTCCTTTGTGAAAATGAAAAAAAAACAAAAAAAACTTGTTTACGTCTAATCTACAATGCTCCTTTACTAATGATCTTTCTATCTTTCTTAACTGAAAAAAACATATTTCTTTTAATATTTTCATAACCATTCAATATTTTAAACACTTCTATCTGATCTCCTCTCAATCTCCTTTTCTCTAATGTTGTTAAACCACATTTTTTAGGCATTTTTCATAACTAAGATTCCTCAGTTTTTTTATCGTTTTTGTATCATTTTAGTCGCTCTCCTCTGTACTCTTTCTAGCATATCTATGTCCTTCTTGCGGTATGGCCTCCACGCTTGTTTACAATATTCTAAATGAGGCCTAACTATTGTTTTGTACAGCGGTATTATTAGTTCTTTTTCTTTATATGCTATATTTCGCCTAATCAATCCAATGATTTGGTTTTCTTTTGAAGCTGCAATTCCATACTGGTCTGAAACCTTCATGTCAGCACTAATTGTCAGCCCTAAGTCTTTTTCTTTTACAGTAGTACTCAGTACAGTTCCCCCCGTTGTATATTCTACATATTCATTCCCATGTCCTGTGTGAAGGCATTTACATTTCCCAAAATTGAACAATAGTTGCCACTTTTCAGACCATTTGATCAACCTGTCAAGATCATCTTGTAAATGCTGTCTATCTCCATCAGTTTTAATCCTTCTAAACACTTTTGTAACATCTGCAAATTTCAACACCTTGCTAGCTATATCATCGTCCAAATCGTTTATATATATATTAAAAATAATATAGGTCCCAGTACTGATCCCTGTGGAACCCCACTGAAAACTGATTTCCAGTTTGAAGTCTCCCCGTTGTCTTCTGTCAATCAGCCCTTTTTCTATCCAGTTAATTATACCATTTCCTATGCCATGGGCCTTTACTTTAAGCAGTAATCTTTGATGTGGCACTTTGCCGAAAGCGTTTTGAAAATCTAAGTAGATGATATCTACTGGTGATCCATCATATATCCACTTAGTGATATCTTCCAAAAAACAACATATTTGTTAAGTATGACCTCGCTTTTAGATACCCATGTTGAGATGGGTTTATCAAGTTATGTTTAACAAGAAAATCCACCATGTGATCTTTAATTAGTCTTTCTAATAATTTACAAATCACCGATGTTAAACTAACTGGTCTATAATTATTTGACTTGTTTCTCGAACCTTTTTTAAATAACTGTATAATGTTTGCTTCTTTCCATTCTAAAGGAACCACTCCCTCTTCTAATGACAAGTTGAAAACTGTTGCATGCGGTATGCTAATTTGTTTTACAATTTCCAATGGTAGTTTGGGTGGAATACCATCCACTCCAGGTGATTTATTATCCTTCATAGCCCTAATTTTCTTAGCTATCATTTCTGGGGTTACAATTAACTGTCTTAAATAGTCTGATTCTGCCCCTTGAACTTAGCCTCTGGTACTTGCAGTGAACTAGCGTCTTCTCTGGTAAACACTGAACTAAAATACTCATTCTGGTCTTCTGCCATTAAGAATCCTTCTGATATTATATTTCCAGCACTATCTTCTAGAGGACCGACCTTATCCTGAACTTTCTGTTTGCTTCGAACATACGCATAAAAACTCTTACAAGCTAATTTATGTTCATAGCTTCTCTTTTAATTTCTAATTTCAACTGTAGCTTGGTTTAGTGCTTCTTTATCAATGTTGTAGTCTTCGTCATTTCCAGTACGTCTATATGACACATCATTTGTTTATAATTAATTTTTCTAATGACTTCTTTCTATAAGTATTTCTTTCTGGTCCGTTTCCCTTGTTTTTTTAAGGGAACAAATGTATCTACGATGCATTCTATTTCATTTTTTAAGACATTCCAGCATTCTGTTGCTGTCTTATTCTTCAATGTGTTATTCCAGTCTATCTTTGCTAAATATTTCCTCATTTCCGTATATATTCCTTTGTGGAAATTTCTCCTGAACTGCTTTTTATTATTTCTTTCTGATTTTACTTTGATGGTAAAATGTATCTGGTTTTGATCACTACTTCCCAGAGGCTCACATAATTTAACATTGTCAACTAATTCATTCTGTGAGGACAAAACTAAGTATAACACATTCTCTCCCCTGGTTGGTTCTAGCAACTATCTTGTATTAAAACTAAAAACTTGTGTTCCTCACTACCCATACTCTGTGAAGTTTTCCATTTTATATGCCCATGGTTAAAATCCCCCATAATAACACAGTCCCGTTTGTTCACATCCCTTATAGCGTTTTGTATTTTTTCATTCTCTTCTATGCTTATGTTTGGACTTCGATAAACTAATCCAACCGTTAACGTTGAATTTCCTGTAACTAAGTTACACCAAACAGCTTCTTCGCAATCTGCTTCTCTGACTAATTTTATTTCATAAGCCTGGATAGATTCTTTAATGTATAGAATAACTCCACCTCCCCTTCCTATTCTATCTTTCCTACACATTACATATCCTGTCAGTCCCAATTCGGCATCTGGTATATCGGTGGTTGCCCATGATTCGGTTATACCTATTATGTGAGGGTCAATATCTTCTACCATAATCTTTAGTTCATTTCTTTTGTTTACTATACTCCTTGCATTAAACACATTTATACCCAGCTTCAGAACAGTTTTTCCAGACTGTTCTTTGCTGAATTATTTTTGCCGTCTTTATCTATGCCTCCAGTTTCAGGTTTCTCTGCGAGTCCCCCCTATGAATTTAGTTTAAATAGATGCAACCTGTCCCACTGTCAACAGATCGCAGCAGATTCTCTGAGAATACTGCTGCCCCCTTTCCACTTAGATGGAGGCCATCTCTCATGTACATATCTTCTCTCCCAACAAAGTACCCCCATAAATCTATGAATCCCACGCCCTCTTCCTCACACATCTGCTCAACTAGTGCGTTGATCACCATTCTCTTACAGTTTAGCAACACAATACATTCACAACAACTGCGCTTTCATGAAAACATAAGTAAAGAACAGTTTAACGGCCTACATAGACGTTTCTACGTGTATATACTTTTGATTAGACCTACTAAACAAAAAGAGCATAGCATAACACAATGTCTCACAAACTGTTGCCAAACAGTCATAGTGCAAGTAAAACGTAGTGTAAGATAGTGTCACACAGCGCAGCGTATGCACACTTTAAATTATCCAAGTGATTAACTTAAATGACAGATACTCTTTCAAGAACAACTTCACTGTGGTCTATGAATACCCGGAGACAAATACCTTCAGCGTGTTTCTCTCCTTGTCGTTCCATGTGCAATCGTTCTGAAATATACAAAATTGGTATGATATCTTGGTCATCCCTTTCGCACGATTGTCACATTAATAATAAGCTAAGTGTATTTGGGTTATGATAACAAAGGCATTTTTTGGACGTGTTTTCAGTTGTTCATTTTTCGCTCGCTTATCTATTTTTGGTGTTACGTATGTATGCTAAACATACCTGACTGCGTTCTTCTTACTTCAGCAATTTCGTTTTGCAGCTGCTGGATATCCTGAAATTAAAAAAATACTGTTCATAATGTCCAAGGTAGACTGAATAATCAGTACAGACCCCGTCATATATTCAGAAAGGCATGACTTGTCAAGAATAGAGCTCATGTTATATAGGACTGACCGAAAGAGAAAAATAATTGAACACAATAACCATGGTGGTCTAAAATAAACGTTAACGTTCAAAATGTTCACAGTCGTAACTTATTACAATATCGCTAGGCTGACATTTTAGTACAACACTAATGACATGTAAAACAGTTTTCGAGGTGATGATATCCTTGATGTCTAAATAGTTCAACAATAGAACTGACGATATTCAATACATCTGGAAAGCTCAACACTCATCTGACAACATTCTGTGTGGCTTAACTGTAAATGTTTGTACAAGAAACGTTTAGACCTGACTATGGTTTTCGTAAATGTGACTCTAGGATACTGATATGATATAAATTCCTCACTGTATGTAGTTTGCTATTTAATTTCTACAAAGTGGTCCTCTTGAGAAAAGGTACGTTAGCAGTATAAGAGGGGTGGTCCATCTACAGCACCTAGTCACCCTCCTACCTTCTGAATAGGTACATGCACAATAAGGATTAATTTACATGTATGTATGGCAATGTAGTACATGTTGAACATTCAAAAAAAATTCACGTATTGTATTAGAAATTTCATATGGCCGTGCCCAGCCAAACCAAATCATGTTGCATAAACAACGGTATTTGACTGCAACATAGTCGTTGCAGAGTGTCCGTTGGCCTGTAATGTCGGCTGCCGGTCACGTTAAGCGATGGTCGCCTTAGAGTGGTTAACTTAACAATAACACAGTAAATGCAATGGAAATATAGCCGGCGCTGACAGGTGGCCGTAGGCAAGGGGGCGCTCAAGACAAGGTGTAGTGATTGTTTGATAAATACCTGTCTGTGTTGAGTGCCAGCAGCGTAGAGTGCATGCTGCCACGCCGAGCGTTCATCTCTAATGAATGTTGCGTCTCTCACGTCAATGGGCGTGGTCTGGATCTAAACAAAGAAACCATGTTATCCTTAAGCAGTATTACAAATATGTAGCAACCACACCCACTGCTTTACTGAAATTGTTCAATTCGGATACTTTTAAAATACCGTCAAAGGGAAACAAAAGGCATGTGCTTGTGTGTGTGCATCGAGAAATGTTAATAAAAACTAACAATACATTTGCAACTACAATTGAAAATACTACAATAGTAGTTTACTACAGGAACCTTGTTGAAGATATACAAATTATGTTGTATGGACAGCGACATTTTCATAGAAAGGGTGACGACAAGATTTATTACTCCTCCCAGTTAGCCGGTCGCCGAACTGAGACTACTAGTGTAGTTTACGACGCCCAATAACCCGATATACTGTGGCCAACTGTTCGTTTATTATACGTTATGTTCTCAGCAGAATATGTCACAATAAATTATGTAAGTTGTTTTTATTTATTTTGTGAGATGGTTATATACATACTCCTATTGTCAGTACACCAGTTTACGACGCAAATAATCACCGAATTTGTTTTGTCGCTATATTTTGCAAAACTATTGTCCCCACATGGTGCATGGTATGGCATTATAGTAGTGGTGTATTCACATACAAGTGCAAATAAGCTTCTGAATCGAAGTGTATCCAAGAAACCAGTAAAGGAGCCGGCGCCTTCATATACGTGTTGAACAAAACTAGGAACTTGGCGCGTCATAACCGACATCATAGCTCGGCGCTTATTGGTTAAGTTACTGCGCCAAGGGCAATATGTTAGCGTCCATTATATCGGACAATTCGTTATAATCTTCCAATTTGAGGCCGCATTCCGAGTTAACCACTGATGTAAAAAAGTGTCATGTAATTGCAAATGGTTAGTTTCTATTAACCCTTCTAAGTCCATAACACCACAAACTTTCTCTATGTTTCCCTTTGAATGTAATTTTGCTACATTCAATACAACTCACCAAGACAAATAAATGAGCCAACGCAATATTACTGTTACCTGTTGGACCTGCGTTACAGCGCGTTGAGCAACAGGATCGTTCACAAGATGGCGAATGTCTTGTAGCAAGGCAGTCATCGTCGTGATGTACTCGGACAGGTCCGTTGTTGTTACCGTCATGGTTACCGAATGTATCAAGATGTTTCGCGTTGCTCGCACCTAAAACAATTGTATACTATGTTAGTAGTAATCACACAAAATCACAGAACCTATGCGCGATCTTGTCAACGTTAGGACTGCCCCTTGCCAGACCTGTGTTAATTAATACAGTTAGCTGCACACAATTGCTAGATACGCGTTACATAGTTACTAGTCGGGTACGTTAATTGGAGATAAACAGTACAAAAATAACACTTTTTGATGAACAAATTAGTTTAGATTAGTGAAACTTATGTTTGTGGCTTGTTTTATGCAGCTCATGTGGCGTGTTCTTGTGCAGTTTGACGTATGGTTATTTTCACTGACAAACAACTACTAAAGCAACTTGTTTTCAGTACCAGTTGACAATTGTCACGTTTGTATTTGTTTGTGTATTTCAAGCTTCGTATAATCAGCTCACAACTGTAACTAACTCTACAATGGCCGGGGCCTGGATGTAGGAAGGTAGGCATGTCTGAGTGATAGCCTACTGAAAATCATGATATAATACGTGACATGGTCACCTTCATGAAATGAAGCTTCTACTATTACCATTACTTCCCAGTTAGTTGGTGTTGTCTTTTTCATATAGTTCTTCATCGCGTGATAATACATTTTTCACTGGCAGCCACGGATTTAGAACTTTGACTTAACTTGGAAAATAGTACATGTCTGGGAGGTATGAATTAGACATCCTCCCAGACTAGCTTTTCCAGAGGCATTGGTTCTTGGCAGGTTTTTTCTCGATTCTGGTTATATTAGCTTCAGCGATAACGCTGGAGCGGCCTTCACACATGACGTGATTCTGTGAAAAACATGTGCAAACAAATCATGGAGTTTTTCTGCAGAGTGAACAAGGACGGCAAGGTCGTTGGCATATGGTACTTGATATCGTTACAGATGTGGACCTGGGCAGGGCACATCAGCAGACTACGAGATAACCGATGGATATCGCGTATCACAACTTGGAGACCTTACGAAGGGAGACGATCTAGAGGAAGACCAGCGATCTAGACGAGTACTGGAAAGGCACCATCTGGCAAAGGATAGCGCAAGACAAGCAGATTTGGAAACGACATGCTGAGGCCTTCGCCCAACCACGGGACACTACGGCTGCACAATGATGATGATGATGATGATGATGATTGTTACTAAGAATCCTTGTCTCAGACATACTAACCTACCAATACTACTGTAAGAGCATGTCCATGCACGTTATGCACACATGGTATGGGTACATGTCTGTATATCAAGCTTGATGGTGAATACGTTCATACACTTACCGCTTGAGTGTTCCTTTTGTCCACCAGGGGGATGAAAAACCTACAGTTGATCAGTAGATTCAATATTTCAGATGCATCATTGTCACTGGGGTTGACACTAGACTGAACCTGGCCGCTGTTCATGAAAGCTTTTGCAACTTGCCATGGTTCGACAGGCCACTGACTAATGTCACAGTTGTCAAGGGTTAGTCTGACTCTACTGGTGGCTCGTTCTGACGCGATGCTGGTCAGCCACTGCGAGCAGACATTGTTTGGGCAGTTAATGGAGTAGGCATTGGTGTTTCTGTTATATGTGACGTTTCCACAAGTACAGGGAACATTGCATCGAGTCCTTCCATAAGAGAGCTGCAGCATTTGGTGGAAGTCATTCATCTGGTCACGGCAGAATGACCGCAAAGCTTCCACGGTTACGAGTAGAGCGTGCATGGCCTTAATCCAGTTGAGGTACTGCGGGTCAGTGGCCAGTTCAATGACCCCCGCAGTAGCCCCTTTTGCCATGACAACGTGTGATGTGATCCTACAAAATGCAACGAATACACACTGATCATGATACATGAATAATCTACAATGTGCGACCGGTCTATACTTATAGTGCAGCTTATGTAAATCGTATATCTAATGTATATGATAAAGTAATCACAATGGATGATACGAAACAATGTTTGGAAAGAGTAGAACAACTTAGCATATCACTTAACAAGATTTAATCAGATTGCCATCCAGAAAATTAATTCTAAATGGCATGTGGACAAGGAAGCCTTTTGGCTTATCGAGAGTCCAATACTTTTTATCTACGTGTATCTAGCCCTTTTAAGTTATGTGTCGATTTTATTTTTAAACATATTCACGTTACTAGCACCAACACAATCAGCAGATAATCTGTTCCATTCATTTAGAGTCCTTTGTGAAAATGAGAACTTTCTTATATCTAATATACACTGCTCCTTTACTAATGTAACTTCATGTCCTCTGGTCCTTCTATCTTTCTTAACTGAGAAAACAATATTTCTATCAATATTTTCATAATTATTTAATATTTTAAATACTTCTATCTGATCTCCTCCCAATCTCCTGGTCTCTAGTGTTATTAAACCACATTCTTTTAGGTGTATTTCATAACTAAGATCCCTCAGTTTTTGTATCACTTTAGTTGCTCTCGTCTGTACACTTTCTAGCATATCTATGTCCTTCCTGCGATATGACCTCCACGCTTGAATACAATATTCTAAATGAGGCCTAACTATTGTTTTGTTCATCGGTATTATTAGCTCTTTTTCCTTATACGTTATATTTCGCCTAATTACTCCAAGGATTTAATTTCCCTTTGAAGCTGCAATTCCGCACTGCTCTGAAACCTTCATAGGAGCACTAATGGTTAATCAGTATAATTACTTTTCTTTTACAGTAGTACTTTGTACATCTTCGTTCCCATGTCCTGTGTGGAGGCATTTACATTTCCCAAAATTGAACAACATTTGCCAATTTTCAGACCATTTTATCAATCTGTCAAGATCATCTATCTCCATCACGTTTAATCCTTCTAAATAATGTTGTATCATCCGCAAATGTCAACATCTTGCTTGATTTATTATTATCCTAATCGTTTATATATATTAAGAATAATATAGGTCCTAGAACTGATCCCTGTGGTACCCCACAAACAGTTGTCAAGCGTACTGCTAAATACTCCCGTTTGTAACATTTATAAAGGCGCATTTTAACCCAGGTAGAAATTACGGATATTTTTGTTCACAAAATAAATTCGAAATGAGATAAATTACCGAGGCACCTATATGTGGACAAAGTAATTTATATTTGAAAGGTAAAGGCCAGCTTCCGTGATGTCTACCTTCCAGTACAATGTAAATCTGCAGATACATGTGCTAAAACCACAGGCTGGGCATGTCCGCACACCAGTGATCAGTATAATAATGATACAATGTATGTTTCTCTTCGTGTATTTGAACCTTGGTAATTGAATATTACATACTATTAAATATGCGGATTGGTTAAAGAAACGTTTTAACGTGTTTTTTGTATCTGTAAGTGAACATTTACCTCGTTTAACTAAGGATCACAAAATATTCACAGTAAACGAGGAACTGCCAGATCAGTATGTCATCGGTGTAATGACTACTTTCAAAGCTTTACATAATATTAAGGTGAACAAGTCTACTTGGCCTAATAACATTCCTGCGTGGGTTATCACGCAAACGTCCTCGCTCCTCCATTAACTGCTATTTTTAACAAGTCGCTAAGAGAAGGAGTACTCCCTATGGAATGGAAAATGACCAACATAATACCGTTACCAAAACAAACCCACCTGTGTCGATTGAAAAAGATATTAGTCCAAAATCATTAACTCCCATAGCTGCTAAGGTGTTTGAATCAATAATAATGAAATGGGGGAATGACACAATTGAAGGAGAAACTGATGCTACGCCATTTGGTGGAATTAGTGAAACTTCCACAACAGACGTTCTTGTCGAAATGGTACACATAAAATTATGGTATGAGGCGACTAATAAATTTGATTCTGATGTCCTAGTTGTAATGCTAGATTTTAGCAAAGCGTTCTACCTCATTAATCATCATTTGTTACTAGAAAAGCTACAGTTGTATGGTTTGCCTTCACATATTATAAGATGGATGACAACATTTTTATTGAACAAAACTCAACAAGTAAAAAAAGGAAATTAATATTCGCATCCTGGTCACCCCAATGGGGGAGTACCACAGGGAACACTGTCTGGACCTAAATGTTTCCTAATCTACATAAATTATTTAGAAACGCCTGTTCCGTTATATAAGTATATAGATGACAGTACATTGTTCGAAATATGCGATAGAAAGGGTGTATCTGTTATACAAAAATCGGTTGACGTTGCTGCTAGGTGGACAGAACAGAATGACATGAAAATTAATTCAGGAAAATCAAAAGAGATGATCATCTGTTTTGTTCAAGATCGCAATTTTCGAAACACTATCACCAATATAAAGATCGATGGAAAAGATGTAAATCAAGTAGATCATGCCAAGCTAGAAGTTTGGCATGGTCTACTTGATTTACATCTTTTTACAATTTCACAGGATCTAACGTGGAATAAGCATGTGGAAAATATTGTAAAAAGGGGAAACGACTATACATGTTGTAACAGATAAAGTGAGTAGGAATTAGCCAGAATGATCTGGTCTCTATATATGTCAGTGTTTTGAAACCTGTTTTACAATATGCATGCCCTGTATGACACACTAACTTGCCACAATATTTATCTGACAATATTGAAATGATAGAGAAAAGAACATTAAAGTTAGTACACACAGTGTTGTCTATAATAATAATAATGTATTTATTTAAGACAATCATCATGTCCATATATAACATTATTTCAATAAAAGTATGTAAATAAATATGTAAAAAAAAAAAAAAACACATCGATAAGAACAATGTCATGTTTAACAATTATATAAATCCCGGACCCACTGGTGCCGCAGTTTCGAAGTACAATACATGTCAGTAGTTTTAATGCTATAAATAATGGGATTCAAAGACATGTCAATCCTAGTCATTAGGCTAAAATAGCCTTTCAGATTACACATTTACCCGAGCTGACATTAGCTGTAGCAAACATGTGTTTAGCGCTACATCACATGGGCAAATTGTTCAATATCCTGAAAGAGTTGTTATATGCAACAACGAATTGATGAAAATTAACTTTTCTAAAGTTCACCCATAATGCACACATATAGATATTATCGAAATACGCTGTAAATAGCTTATTTTTTTACTGCAGTTGAACAAAAGTGGAATTTTTGACGTAACATATTACTCTTGGCATACAAAAGTCTCATTTTGGCTTGCATGTCAGACTCATCTGACAAGTTATTAGAAATTACATGTCCAAGATATTTACAAGAGGTGGCAAAGTTTAACTTCTTTCCTCCTAATGTCATTTCTTTAGAAATATTTGACTTTCTAGATTCAAAGTACATGACCAGGGATTTACCCGCATTGTATTGCACGTCATGCTCACATCCATATGAATAGTAATGTCTAGTAGTGTTTGTAGTCCTTTAGCAGAAGGTGCAAACAGAAGTAGATCATCAAGTTGATACAAACAGTGGAGCATGACTGACCTCTTATCTCATATATATCGCCCGGTATACGTTGCCGTAGCTATTCTATATACCTACAACACGCTGTTGAACGTTTATTCTGGCGAACGGTTTTTCAGTTTTTCATCATTATGATTGTTAGATATGATTAAATTACACATCATTATTATAATGTATACTGTTAAGTTTTATAATACCTAAGTACATTACGTAAATCGCAGTACTTGTAAACATTTGATGTTACGCAGTATTCGTGTGCATTTAGCTCTACTCTATTAGACTTACTTGCAGTAAACACTGTTAAATGTATTTTTAATAAAATGAATACATCTATCATAAATGTCATGTTTGTTATGTCGTCTTTTAAGGTTGGAGGAACATTGGCAGATGGTTGGGGCACCGTTGGTTGATGATTGGCAAATAGTTAGAGCACTGTTGGATGATGGTTGGCAAATGGTTGGTGCCTTGTTGGTAGGTGATTGGCAAATGGTTGGTGCACCGTTGGCTGGTGGTTGGCAAATGGTTGGGGAACGTTGGCAAATGGTTGGGGCAAAGTTGGTTAATGGTTGGCAAATGGTTGGGGCATTGTTGGTTGATGGTTGACAATTGGTTGGTGCACCGTTGGTTGATAGTTGGCAAACGGTTGGGACACTGTTTGTTGATGGTTGGCAAATGGTTGGGGAACGTTGGCAAATGGTTGGGGTAATATTGGTTGATGGTTGGCAAATGGTCGGGGCACTGTTAGTTGATGGTTGGGAAATAGCTATTGTACCTTCAGTCGTTGCTGTCCTGAATGCTGCACTCAAATAATGTGTCGGTAGAGCTGCAGTTTTGGGTGTGGATGGTGGGGGAGAGAGTGTACATGCATGTTTATATTATGTGAATAGCATTCAATATATTACTTTAATCTGCATGTATCAGGTATTAATTACAGTTTCTTATCACTGTATGTTTTGACTATGCAGATGTTGACGTACGAGTGCCCTTCTCTTATGTTCTGGGAGTGCTTGGGTTTTATTATGTTTAGGACACATGGTATGTTCGGAAAAACTTTACATTGTGTCAATTGTCTGTACATGTGGTATGTTTAGTTTTAGTTTTAGAATACTTTAATGTGTTATTTATATACATCTTACACGCAAAACTTAACAATAAAGTCATGCGTGGGGACTTTACATGTGCATGCAATAATGTTGTTTGTTTTGATATATTTATTTTTAGAGCTAATTAGTTGATTGGATGGTCAACGGTTGAGCCTAGACAATTTTCTCTTTTAAAATGTATTGTTTTAGGACAGACAATAAAGTATCTTTGATTTGATTTGATGGTTGAGGGAACGTTGGCAAATGGTTGGGGCACCGTTCGTTGATGGTTGGCAAATGTTGGAGCAATGTTGGTTGATGGTTGGTGTTACTTTGGAACTGTCTCCCGTTGAGGTTGGCCCAACATACTGTTGTTAGATTGGGGCAATGTTTAACCGACGAGCAAAGTATCGTTGGCCCAACCAAAATCCCCAACATTGTGCCAATGGTTGGCACATGGTTGGCTGATGGTTGCTGTGCTAGCTGGGATATAATTCTAGACAAATGCAAACATAATTAGAAACGAAACCATAATGTGATTTTTTAAATGTTCAACAGTGGAAAACGTTGTTGCCAGCGTCAGTCGGTGTGTGACAGAAATAGCCTCCTCGGTTATGTGGGACCGCCTTTTATAAAATTGCGTTTTAGTTATTCGCATAGTGAGAAAAAATTCATGTTATTGAAAAATGGTCGGTGGGACGTTTTTTAAAACACATTTCGACAACTGTTCAAGGTGTGTTGCCAAATTGTGCCAACTGTGTTGGTTATCGATTAGTATAATGGAAGACCCGATCACGTTAGTGATATGCATTTTGAAAAAAAATTCCTTAAATGTTCCGTCAGATCCTGTTTCAGTATGATTTCTCCTTAAAAGATTACTATCTTAGTGAATCGGTCTCCAGGCTCACACCGACTGCAGTGTATACACTACACCGACTGACACCAACTGCAGTGTATACACTATACCGACTAACACCGACTGCAGTGTATACACTATACTGACTACACCGATTGCAGTGTATACACTACACGGACTGACACCGACTGCAGTGTATACACTACACCGACTGACACCGATTGTAGTGTATACACTACACAGACTGACACCGACTGCAGTGTATACACTACACCGACTGACACCAACTGCAGTGTATACACTACACCGAATGACACCAACTGCAGTGTATACACTACACCGACTGACGCCGTCTGCAGTGTATACACTACACCGACTGACACCGACTGCAGTGTATACACTACACCGACTGACACCGACTGCAGTGTATACACTATACCGAATGATACCGACTGCAGTGTATACACTACACGGACTGACACCGACTGCAGTGTATACACTACACCGACTGACACCGACTGCAGTGTATACACTACACCGACTGACACCGACTGCAGTGTATACACTACACCAACTCACACCGATTGCAGTGTATGCACTACACCGACTGACACCGACTGCAGTGTATACACTACACCGACTGACACCGACTGCAGTGTATACACTACACCGACTGACACCGACTGCAGTGTATACACTACACCGACTGACACCGACTGCAGTGTATACACTACACCGACTGACACCGACTGCAGTGTACACACTACACCAACTCACACCGACTGCAGTGTATACACTACACCGACTGACACCGACTGCAGTGTATACACTACACCGACTGACACCGACTGCAGTGTATACACTACACCGACTGACACCGACTGCAGTGTATACACTACACCGACTGACACCGACTGCAGTGTATACACTACACCGACTGACACTGACTGCAGTGTATACACTACACCGACTGACACCGACTGCAGTGTACACACTACACCAACTCACACCGACTGCAGTGTATACACTACACCGACTGACACCGACTGCAGTGTATACACTACACTGACTGACACCGACTGCAGTATATACACTACACCGAATGACACCGACTGCAGTGTATACACTACACCGACTGACACCGGTTGCAGTGTATACACTACACTGACTGACACCGACTGCAGTGTATACACTACACCAACTCACACCGACTGCAGTGTATACACTACACCGACTGACACCGACTGCAGTGTATACACTACACCGACTGACACCGACTGCAGTGTATACACTACACCGACTGACGCCGACTGCAGTGTACACACTACACCAACTCACACCGACTGCAGTGTATACACTACACCGACTGACACCGACTGCAGTGTATACACTACACTGACTGACACCGACTGCAGTATATACACTACACCGAATGACACCGACTGCAGTGTATACACTACACCGACTGACACCGGTTGCAGTGTATACACTACACTGACTGACACCGACTGCAGTATATACACTACACCGAATGACACCGACTGCAGTGTATACACTACACCGACTGACACCGGCTGCAGTGCATACACTATACTGACTGACACCGACTGCACTAAGCAGACTTGACGTTATTATTTTATGGTAATGTATTAACTGTCTGCTTATAGTTATCAATTGCACGTTGTATTTACGACAATTAAATTTACCATTATCAATGGTTGGCAGTGACCAGCGATTCAATTTATATTGTCTATGTTATAACATTGTATACCCATTCATACTGGTAACAGCCTTGGCTTGTCAACCAGGAATTGTATAGACTGTATACGCTTTGTCTTTCATTTATCTTCTGTATTATGCAATTCCGAAATAAAACACCTTACCATACCTTACCTTACCTTATGTACTAGCCACGTACACTTGAACACTTTCGACTTTTGTTGGAACTAGTCGGGGTCAGTCTGAAGTATTATAAGTTTTCATGTTTACATGATTATGACATCAGACTGGCTTCGAGAATAGTGCAGTCGGTGTCAGTTGGTGTAGCGTATACACTGCAGTCGTGGTGAGTCTGGTCCTGTCAGGTCTACTTTGGTCTGGTCTGCTCTGGTCTGGTCGTTTCGGGTTGGTCTGGCGAAAAGTGCCAGTGTATAGCAGCGTATATCAATGTATGACGGGTTGCGTTGGGTCGGAGGGAAGCAGTGTTCGTTGAGCCATTTTACATCGGTTAAGACATATGGGATAAATTAAGCGCCTCAAATCAAAACAATTATTTTTTTTAATTACATAAAATATGTCTACTTGTATAATACATTATATGTAGCATGTATAAATTATGTGTAGCTAGTATAAACAGCG
>JAHLWY010001536.1:0-16315 GCA_020002185.1 Paraescarpia echinospica | reverse complement strand
GTCAACTCCCTCACTGTACCAGTACTGCCTTAACACAGGCAGTCAACTCTCTCACTGTACCAGTACTGCCTTGACACAGGCAGTCAACTCTCTCACTGTACCAGTACTGCCTTAACACAGGCAGTCAACTGCAAGTTCGACTAATGCAAGAAACTCGCATCATCTCTTCGAAGTGGTGAAAATTATGCTAAAAGTTGTACCAGTATTATCTTTACATAGATATTTGTATCAGTTTGTTCAACTTGGAGCAGTACAAATGTGCGTATAAGAAAGATTATGCTGTCGTCTTAGTGTACAGTTAAAATTGCAGTTAACACTAAGTTGCAAAATAATACAAAATAGGCAAGATGGCATGTTGGCATAGCAGTGACGTAGCTCGACCGATCAGTTGGTTCAGGATATTTCATATCCAGGGATTATCGTAAGATTTGTATTTGCCTGTGATTTCAACAGTACAGTGTTTTTTCATAAAATAATAATGGATTGTTTCGTTGTGCTGTCGACAAGTGTTTTATTGTGGAAACTATGTTTCTAGTTTATGGTACAATATTCTAATTACTTGTAATTATGTAGACATTTCATCACGGCTGATCTCCGTGATTTTCACCAATTTTCCATCCAACTGAGAGCAGTGAATCTTGAACTGCTGTTGTACTACATCATGATAGTGATTGGGGAATTGTTTTGTGAGCCTATAGAATTTTAGTTAT
Organism: Paraescarpia echinospica; assembly: GCA_020002185.1. Lineage (NCBI taxonomy): Eukaryota > Metazoa > Annelida > Polychaeta > Sabellida > Siboglinidae > Paraescarpia > Paraescarpia echinospica. The sequence continues at coordinate 15,605 of JAHLWY010001536.1, read as the reverse complement.
TTTTTTAAATTTGGTAATTAAAATGCATAGATATGGGGGATATTACAGTGATATGAAATCTGATTGTCCTGACCGTATGTCCTGCGTAGGAGAATGACGAGACAGCCTTACATCTTGCCATCATGGAGGAGACTGGCACTGCACTGCACATGGTCGACTTCATCATACAGAACTCTAACAGGTAGGCACCTTCCCGGTCTCACACACAAACAAAGCAGCTCTTTCTGGTTCCTCTCCTGTTGAACTGTCTGTCTGTGTATTTCCCTGAAGATATCTTTTGCCAACCTCTCTCCTTCCGACCTCTCTCCTTCCAAACTCTCCCATTTCTTCTGTTTCCTAATCAAACTTCCACTCTCTCCTTACCTAGCCAAACCTTTTTCTCTCCCAGTTTTCACTCTCTCTGCTCCACTATCTCCCCCCCAACCCCCACCCCACCCACCCCCTTTCCTCTGCTGTCTCCACGGGTGATTGTGCTCTATAGAATGAGCTTATACCTGAAACATTCTAAACATGATTCCGAAATAATTGTTATGTGACAAAGCAGACACCCATTGTTGATCTGGTTACATGAAGCCTTGCATCTTGAACAGACTCCAAACGTAGACCAACTGTTAGGATCCATTACTCCTGGGATAATAGGCTGATGACAACAACAGTGTATTCTCTCTTGTTTCCAGTCAGCACCTGTCGACCCCTATGAGAGACGGAAGCACAGCGTTACATCTGTGTGCTGCTCACAACAAGATTGAGTGCATGAAGCTGTTGCTACGGTTACGACCCGACCTCTGTGAGGTGGAGAATGGCGACGGTCAAACAGCACTGGACCTTGCCCGACAGTACGGCCACCAAGTGTGCATAGACATAGTGAGTCCACTCGCCCAGAAAGGACGCTGCTAGTCCTCTGGCTGTCTTGCTGTTTAAACAATTTTTTTTTCAATTGCTAATTGGCTGTTTTTACGGTTACACCTGATACCAAGCTTCTTCACCAATGTGCTACTATTGGATATTGTTTATTTTAAAAAGTTAATGTTGGTAGTAAAGCGATATTTGATGTAGACATTATTTTGTAACAGTTACTGTTATATTGTCTGTAAATTTGATCTTTGTGCAAACAAAAAACAGCCAAAGTTTAAGTGGTTTTGCCCAATATCAAGCTAAATGTGGTTTGAGACAAAAATAACAAACACAATTATTTCAAAATGTATGGACACATAAATTATAATCAATACTACATGTCAGAATTGTTTCCATTTAAATAAAACTTGTTCAGAAAAAATTCTGAACAAATACGACGGCGCCATGGTAAACACAACTAAAGCTTGGTACCAGGTGTAGCCGTTTTTGTGAAATGCTGTATTTTTAGTCCTTTGGCCGAAGGTCCAAGGGACTATTGCCATCACTCTGTGTCCTCCGTCTGCCGTTAGCTGCCGTATCTCAGAAATCGTTCAGCAACTTTTTCTCTAATTTTGCATAGACATATCTTGGGGCACTGCCACTATGCACGAGAAATCTGTATTTGATTGAATCATTTTAAGGGCTCCCTAGGGCCTCCAAAACTGGTAAAAATGTAACATTTGGGCTATTTTTTTCAAAATCTGTTCAGCACTTTTTTTATAATTTTGCATAGATGTATCTTAGGGTGCTGCAACTATATACAAGAAATCTGTATTTGATTGAATCATTCTAAGGGCACCTAAGGGGGCCCCAAAGTGCAAAAGGTTTACATTATCTAGTGATGTGGTTTTGAGAAGGGCCCTTGAGATCACCCCTAACAGTAGATGTTGTGTAGTGTACCAGAAAATCAAAAGCTGTGACTAATCTCTACAGCCCAGTCCATTGAGACCTTGACGAATCTTTAATTGGTCACAGCACCCAGGCAGAGTAGACACACTTGACCCCTGTTAGACTGAACAGTTGCCTAACACTTTTAAACTGTATCTTCAAAACTATTGATTTTCTATAATTGCAAGTTGTGTTTATTTTGATGTTCATTTAATTATTATAAAATGGTGTGACTGTGGTGTCTATTGGTTAAAGATGCATTGTCTGTAGAAACCTGTAGGTGACAAACATAGAAAATTAATATTCTGTCACCTGTAGGTGACAAACATAGAAAATTAATATTCTGGACAACTATAGAGTGAAATATCCTACACTTTATTTATATCAAATGCATTTTACTGATCTGTTTAAGCTTGCCATGCCTTGTGTAGACATGGTACTGTGTAAATCAATTGTCTCAATATAGACTAATAATTACAGATTCATAATATAGTTGACACCTGAAACAACCAAATGTCAACCATTAGAAGAGTTGACATAGTTCCGCTATACACTATATATGTAAATTTAACCAGCTGCCATGTCAAGTCCATTATAATTGTGTCTAACAGTGTTCAAAATTATTCAGGTAAATAGCAAATAACAAAGGACACAAGTTTTCTCCTTGCCATACCTCTACACATGAGAAGAAGGCTGACACAGCCTGGCCCTCATTTATACATGATTTAGCATTTTTGTACATGTTGTATACAACTTTCAACACAATACCATTAATACCGCATGAAATTATCTTAGACCACAGGGAGGACCGGTCTACTAAATCAAATGCTTTCTTATAATCGATGAAGACACAATAAAGCCTTTTGAGTCGAGACAAATACAATTCAACCAATACCCCTATCTGAACACTGCCTGTTCTTCACCTATTACATTCGCTTTGTTTAGGTATGTGGTCAGTCTGGTGTTCTGAACAATCACTAAGGATTAATGAACACTTGTGCAGAATGTCACCCACTTGGCAGGTTTAATTGATCTATTCAGCAATGAGGACACTGCTTAGGCCTCACTCTGGACACTGTCACTCACAGTGTTGTGTATTGTCTTAGTTGGTGCATTGAGCTAATCTACTTGACCATGAATCAGTGGTGGCTCTGGTTGTTTATTACACCCAGCTGTGGAGCTAAGATTCTCTGCCTGCTATTGTTTGCTGGAAGCAGGGGTCACATATAGAAGTATTAGTCCAAAGGACTTCAGGGCCACTTGGCCCATTTTTCTAAACAGGTTTTGTTTCAATGGAAACAATGCTGACCTGTAGTAGTGATTATTATTTATGTATCCATACATTTTGAAATAATTGTGTTCATTATTTTTGTCTCAATCCACATTTTAGCTTGGTACCGAGCGTAACCAATTAAAGTTTGGCTGTTTGTTATTTGCACAAACATCAAATTTACAGACAATATAACAGGAGCTGTTATAAAATAATGTCTACATGACAATATTGAATATATATATCGGATTGCTACCAATGTTAACTTTTAAAAATAAACAATTTCTAATAGTGGCACATTGGTGAGGAAGCTTGGTATCAGGTGTAACCATAAAAAATGGCCAATTAACAGCTAATTGAAAAAAAATTGGGTAGAATTATGCATCTTATGGAACTATATCATAGTGCGTTACGTTGATAAGATAGTTTACCTTGGCATCAGATAGTTAAAATTTAGAATTTCCAATAGTTAGTATTTTTTCAGAGGCATCTGAAATAAATGGTTAAAAATTGAAAGCCTTTTATGCCCCTTTGCTTGCATTTTGTTATATGGAATTATACATATCCTGAAAGATCTCGTCGAAACGAATCCAACGATGTGTATAACTTATATGTGAGATCACAAATGAAGAAATAATAGAAAATAATACAAAATTGAAAGTTAAAAACAAACTGTCAGACTTTTTTTGAGAGTGGCCCAAAGACTTAAATAATGATGACAAATATATAAATGTAAGCAGTTGTTTTTGTGGAATCAACAGGTTTTATTAGATTTAGGCATGAAGCCATAACTACTCCTAACCTATTTTCTTACATCATTCCACATCAAAACAGAACCAGTTCCAGCCGGTTGCAGTGATTACAAACGTTATAATAATAAATAACTTCTTAAATGCCAATATCCTCAGACAATCCGAGCTCAATGGCGCACCAAAACCAAAGGATTAAGCATTCTCGTACTCGTGTGCTAGGCGAAATTCGTCAACAAATGGATGGATGTGCTAGGAAGCTAGGGAGGATAGGCGATATTGAAAAGATAGGTTTTGAGGTGACGACGAAATGTAACAATATTTTCTGCTGATTTAACATTAACGGGAAGTGAATTCCATATAGTTGGCGTGGCAACTGAAAAAGCTCGAGTTCCAGCCATTGTCTTAACTCTAGGAACAGATAGCAACTTCGAACTAGACGACCGAAGTTATCTGGCTTGTCTAGCTGGTGTGAGCATTGAGTGTAAATAACTAGGTTGTTTGGATGAAAGGGCTTGGTAGGTGATTGTGCAGATCTTAAACATAATGCGATATCGCACGGGGAGCCAATGCAGTGATTTTAGAAGTGGCACTGAGCGGGAGAATCGAGGAGATTGTGTGACTACCCTTGCTAAACAATTTGGACGCGTTGTAGTTTTGCAATATCCTTGATAGCAATATTATGGAGGAGGGAATTGCAATAATCTAATCTGCTGCTAACAAGAGCTGTTGCGATAGTCTTAGCGACAGAAAGCGACATATGTCGGCGAATGCGGCGAAGATCACGGATATGATAAAAACAGCAATGGCACGTTTGGGATATGTGTTGCCTGAAATTGAAGTCGCAATCAAAGGTCACTCCTAGAGTCCGTACTGATGCTGCTGGTGTGATATTTTGACTCAGGATGCATGTTGGAAAAAAGCCATTAAGTTTACCTCGTTGCATTGGAGTACCAATGATGAGGAATTCAATTTTGTCTGCATTTAACTGCATTTAACTTTAATTTGCTATCGGTCATCCATGAAAAAATGTCTTGGAGACAATCGTTGAGTCGGTTTAGAGAGTGACTTGTATCGGTCATGGCCAAGGAAATGTAGATCTGTGTGTCATCTGCATAAAGGTGATGATCCAAGTTATGACTTTGGATTACAGAGATGAGTGGCGTAGTGTAGAGAGTGAAAAGCAAAGGCCCAAGAACGGAACCCTGGGGAATGCCACATGAAGTGGGGAGTGAGGTTGAAAAGTAATTATCTATCTTTATACATTGATGTCTATTGGTTAGATATGAAGAAAACCAGGTCAGAGCTGTGCCAGATATGCCATACCACATTGATAAACGTTTCACAAGAGTGTTGTGATCAATGGTATCAAAGGCGGCAGACAGATCAAGAAGGTAAGTGCAGTTACTTTGCCTTTATCAATGTTTAATATAACATCATTGTGTACTTTTAGGAGAGCAGTCTCAGTAGAATGAAATTGTTTGTATGCTGATTGGAGCACACTGGATAAACAAGTTGAGCTAATATGACGCCTTAGACGGCTTGCTACGACTTTCTCAAGTATCTTAGAAATAAAGCTAAGATTAGAAATTGGCCTATAATTTTTGAAATCATCTTTTGGCAGAGAAGTTTTCTTGAGAACAGGATTTACATGTGCGTGTTTAAAATCATCTGGGAATTTACCCGAACTTAGTGATAGATTTATGATATTTGTTATTGTACCAAGTAAAGAGTCAAGATATGCTTTTAGTAGTATGGTTGGTAATGGATCGAGATCGCATGACTTATTTGGGGAGGACATTATTATTTCCCTCACTTCATCAACTGTGGCTGGCTCAAACAATACAAGTGGAGAATTTACTTGTGGGGAGTCCACATTTACAGTACTTAAAGTGTGACATGGAAAAGCAGAACGTATAAGACTTATTTTATCTTTGAAATGACTAGAAAATGAGTCACACAGAGATTTGACTGACACATGACTAGGTAGAGATGGAGGCGGCCGTCTATGTAAAATATGATTTATGCAGTTCCATAGCTGACGTGGGTTATCAGAGTTACTCGAGACCATGTTTGTGTAATAATTTGATTTAGCTTTGGCCATTTGTCTGTTGCAGTAGTGACACTGTTTAGAATATCGTGATCTGTCCAAAGGCGAGCGTGATTTGCGCCATACACGTTCAAGATAGCGCCGGCGCTTTTTAGATTGTAGAATTTCAGGAGTTATCCATGGAGCATGTGGCTTTTGGGACACATATTTAGATCTCAGGGGTGCATGTTTATTAAGTAAATCTTTGAGTACTTGACAGTACTGTCGACACAGATCTGACAGATGTTCTTTGAGTTTACTGATGAGGTTGGATTTAAGGATGTCTGTCATTAATGCGGCAATGTCAATCTTATGGATCGGTCGGTAAAACACTTTGTTTTTGGACTCTACGGGAATTCTAGGAACTTTGAGATCAGCAATGACAGTGTGGTGGTCTGATAAACCATCTGAAGCAGTAGGTGTCTGAATATTGTTACAATCTGAACGGGTGATTAAGAGATCGAGCCAGTGGCCATGTATGTGTGTTGAGAAGGTAACGTGTTGTTTCATGTCATAGGATGCCAGAATGTCATTAAATGTACTTGTTGTTGATGAAGGTGTGTCCAGATGAAGATTAAAATCACCGAGTATATAAAATTCTGAATAAATAGTTGCCAGATTTTCAAGTAGATCCTGGAATTCTTCAAAGAAATGGGCAGGGTGTCTTGGAGGGCGATAAATGCACACAAAATAAGCAGAGAAAGATGAATCGGAAATTTCGGCACAGATGGCCTCAAAGCTGGAGTAATCAGGGTTTGAATGCAAATTAACTTTGAACTGTTTTGAGACGAGAAATCCAACACCACCACTTCGTCCAACTGAACGTGGGCGATGATGGAAGGTGAAACTGGAAGGAGAAATGTCCGCAATGCATGCAGCTGTGTCATGTGGTCTGAGCCAGGTCTCAGTGACTGCAAGGATGTCTATTGTCTTGGAAGTTAATAAATCGGTAAGCGAGGCTGTTTTGTCTCGAATAGATCGAACGTTAGTGGTGGCTACTCGAATATTGCGTCTGATAGCAGGTCCAGGATTAAGACTTACATCTCCTGCTAGTAGTAAAATAATTGTCAATTTAAACGTTGGCTTAGAGCGGGGGGTTGGTAGTAACTTTCTATTAAAGCAAAGATTAAGACATGGCAAACTGTGAAGATGTGACAAGGAATGTTGTGTTCTCATGTACTGAGAAACTGTTAAAATGACAGCCGACCGTTGGGGACAAAGTGGTTTGCACAGCGTAAAATCGTGACCTCTCGAAGCAGCAGAACAAGATAAAAATAAAACACACAATAAAAATGCTGGTGACATTGTCTTTCCTCGAAATGGAGAAGAATAAAATGATAATGTCTTATAAAAATAATAAATAATTGAAAATAATAAAATATTCTAAAACTGTATAATTGTACTAAAAATAATGTAAATTTCTAGGTTATTAAAGAGTGGGTTGGCGATAATCAATGGCAATATTACAGGTCGTATGATTGTTCGCGCTCAGCAGGCCTGTGCAAAGTAACAAGACGTTTAAAAAGAACGTCTTGTTGAAAAGGCCTGTTAGTATATAGTTTATAAGGGGACTGCCCCTACCTTAGTATGTTGTGTACGTAAGCCTGCTGGCGCGAAAATCAAATTGACCTGTATTATCGCCCAACTAATTTAAGTACAAGATTTAACAGCGTTGGTGGTGACAATTTATAAAATGTTTGTTTAAGCAAACAGTGCAATACGTTGACACTAATTCTACACTAGTGTCACAGACAAAATTAAACGTTAAATTGCAAAAATTATTTTGAATCACGCAGTGACAAAATAAACAAGTACCACCTTATGCCACCTAGCGACCAACCTAGCGACTATACAAACACTCCTGCTCTATGCATGTGAACTGACTTGTGTTTTTTCAAACTTTTGAATTTTTATTTTGTAATCGTTGTTTCATCATTTTCTTCAGTTGAACCACGTGTTGTCCGGCAAGACAGAACTTTGTGATAATGTCAACATTGACTGGGACCTCGTGCCAGATGATCGGCTCTATGACAACTTTGACTACAGTGATGATGACCTAGATGGCGGGGTAAGTGGCATATCTACTCATCTTCAAAGAGAGGTTGTTGAGAATTGTTTAGAGCAGATATGTTTGTCAGGCAATTACTTGATATCTGCATTCTTAGACGGGTAATTATTGTGTAGTTTTGTTTACATGAAGTAATTTATGCTGGATAGACTTATGTGACAGTGTTATGTCATTGACTGTGACAGGGTTGTGTCATTGGGTGTGACAGGGTTGTGTATTTGAGTGTGACAGGGTTGTGTTACTGGGTTTGACAGTGTTGTGTCATTAAGTATGACAGGGTTGTGTCATTGAATTTGACAGGGTTGTGTTATTGGGTGTGACAGTGTTGTGTCATTTAGTGTGACAGTGTTGTGTCATTGGGTGTGACAGTGTTGATCATTGGGTGTGACAGGGTTGTGGCATTGAGTGTGACAGGATTGTGTCATTGGGTTTGACAGTGTTGTGTCATTAAGTATGACAGGGTTGTGTCATTGAATGTGACAGGGTTGTGTTATTGGGTGTGACAGTGTTGTGTCATTTAGTGTGACAGTGTTGTGTCATTGGGTGTGACAGTGTTGATCATTGGGTGTGACAGGGTTGTGTCATTGAGTGTGACAGGGTTGTGTCATTGAGTGTGACAGGGTTGTGTCATTAAGTGTGACAGGGTTGTGTCATTGAGTGTTACAGGATTGTGTCATTGAGTGTGACAGAGTTATGTCATTGAGTGTGACAGGGTTGTGTAATTGAGTGTACAAGGAGGAAAAAACAATCAATTCAAAGTGATGAATCTCATCCAGTGAACCTTTTTCAGCCCCGGCCCTCTTCACCTCTTCAGCTCTATGCCACAACACAGAACTATATAAAATGACATTCTTACATAGTGCCATTTTTCTATACAACAGTCAGTGATTCCTTGGACACTTGTGACACCAGCCAGTAGCTGCAGTATCAATATGTACATGTATGCATTCCTGCTTGTAATTCTTCTGTTTTTCCATCATTCATTCATTCGTCACTCGCACCCTCGTATCTCATATTTCATCCGTCCACCCATCACTTGTTCACCAACATCATCGCTGAATTGCCTATGCTTACCGGTCTGTCTTGATATGTGATAGCTATGAGAGCACGTCATAAAAAGAATTCTTCTTGTGAAGCATTAAAGATTATGTTATGTGTTCAGACGCCGGAGAACAAGCTGCGATCACGGCCAGGCAGTCTGGTCCTCAGCAGTGAGTCAACGATGCCCCTGCTTGGAGCGACGCATCGCGAACGTTCTCGCACCGTTGACAGCTTCAAACTGCCCACCGGATCTCTGGGAAACATGTCTAAAAGTGAGACCATTAACTGTGTTCACAAAGAAATGTAATACAACATGTTGACCAGTTGAAATCACTTGCAAATATCACCCTTTATAAATGATTTTTAATATCTGCATCAATACGGATGTTTAAATGTTTTAGATGAGTTACAACAAAAGCTTTTTAATGTCTTCTTGACAATATTAGTATTGTAAACTTTTAATATAAAATTACTATTTACACAATTTATTGTCTTATATAAATATATATTATTTATATATAAGTATATATATATACTAATAGTTATCAATATATATTATTTCATTGAACCAGTCAGACTTTGTGCTTAATAAAAACAATACTAGTATGGCAGTATTTTAATGTACTTTCCCTGTTTTCTCCCCCCCAGCATTGACCCTGCCCGCTGGGATAGGGAACATCCCTCCCTTCACTGGGAGCCTCTCAACCCTGCCAAAGAAGAAGGGTCCGGCCCCTCTCCCACCCGCCGTCAGTCACTGCCGTAACACGTCTGACCCCTACCTTGGGGTCATGAGTCACGGTCACACACGCACGCCCTCTGACCCCCCACCCCTGCCGGTCAAGATGTCCCATCACTGTCGTCCCTCCATGCCAGGTGAGACACTGTCACATGACGCTGTCACATGATAGAATTGAAGGAAATGGCGGAAATATGAGAGAGAGGGAAAGAAGTCGTCGAGATGGTGGAAATGAATTTGTGATGTAGCACAATAAAACAGTTATGAGGAAAAAGATGTTAAAAACGTAAATACACCTAGAAATAGTTAACATGTATATAATGTATGCATTTTCACAAAAACAATAAGCATGAAACAAAGGTTTATGGTCCCACTAAGAGATAACTACCTAAATCCTCAGAAACCAAGCTCAGAGACGCATCAATAAAAAAGTGTACTGACTGAGATATCAAGAACTGTTATTCAGTTACTTTACAGCAAATTGCTTGAAGGTTTGCTATTAATCGGTTTTGAATCTTTCATATTAACCTTAGGTTCATACTAAAGTTTTCTGCCTGCTAGTTTAGTGAACCTGTAGCAGCTAACTATTAATGATCGTTCCCTGATGCTAACTGTTGTAACTCATAGAGATTCGTAGAAGTCAAGTAGAACACAATTTAGAGTGTGCATGTTGTTTCAGGAGCAAAGCTGGTGCTGCCTCCACCTCCTGAGTTCCGCACAGATCTACGGTAGGTTCAGCTTCACAGGCCATTGTAACGCTAAATGTATTTCTTACCTACCGCTACATGACCCTGTATCCAGTCCATAGGACTGCTCAAAGCACTTTACACTTTACTCACTGGCAGACCTGTTCTTTGGGACACCATCTTGACTGCTTTGGAAAGCATTCAGCCATGCTGCAATTAATGCTCAGACTATTAGTACCCATATACCACAATTGCATACAGGCAGGTACTCATTCATATGGCTAAGTGAACTGGAGCATTGTGAAAAAATGTGTCCAAGGTTCATGACAACAGGAGGAATGACACGTGGAATCTGTTGATTGAGAGTCCGATGGTCAAACTGCTACTACACCACCTACACATGTGTCAGTTCTCCTAATGTTGCGGCCTTGTGCAGCCTGGCAGGTGTATCATCTTGGGCTCATTGTCACTCAAAAAGTCATTATGATACAGACACATTGAATTCCTCTATTCAATAGATTGTAATTGTAAAGTCACAACAGTGGCGCCCTATCTGAATAGTACTTGGTACTAAAGCGTGGAGAAATAGTGTTAGAGCTTTGGATTCTTAATCGGAAGTTTCCGGATTAGAATCCTGTGTTGCCATTTCGAATCTCAGGCAAGTTCGTTCACTCTGCGTCACACAGTTGTGGATATTTATGTGTGTAATCTTTGTGCAGTAATTGCAACATGGCTGAATAGTTCACAGAAAAGTTGAGATGGTATTTGATTGAACAGGTCTGCCAGGGAGTGAAGTGTAAAGTGCTATGAGCAGTCCTGAGGACTGGATACTGTGCGATATAAGAACAGGTCTGCCAGGGAGTGAAGTGTAAAGTGCTATGAGCAGTCCTGAGGACTGGATACTGTGCTATATAAGAACAGGTCTACCAGGGAGTGAAGTGTAAAGTGCTATGAGCAGTCCCGAGGACTGGATACTGTGCTATATAAGAACAGGTCTGCCAGGGAGTGAAGTGTAAAGTGCTATGAGCAGTCCCGTGGACTGGATACTGTGCTATATAAGAACAGGTCTGCCAGGGAATGAAGTGTAAAGTGCTATGAGCAGTCCCGTGGACTGGATACTGTGCTATATAAGAACAGGTCTGCCAGGGAATGAAGTGTAAAGTGCTATGAGCAGTCCTGAGGACTGGATACTGTGCTATATAAGAACAGGTCTGCCAGGGAGTGAAGTGTAAAGTGCTATGAGCAGTCCTGAGGACTGGATACTGTGCTATATAAGAACAGGTCTGCCAGGGAGTGAAGTGTAAAGTGCTATGAGCAGTCCTGAGGACTGGATACTGTGATATATAAGAACAGGTCTGCCAGGGAATGAAATGAAAAGTGCTATGAGCAGCCCCGTGGACTGGATACTGTGCTATATAAGAACAGGTCTGCCAGGGAGTGAAGTGTAAAGTGCTATGAGCAGTCCTGAGGACTGGATTCTGTGCTATATAAGAACAGGTCTGCTAGGGAGTGAAGTGTAAAGTGCTATGAGCAGTCCTGAGGACTGGATACTGTGCTATATAAGAACAGGTCTGCCAGGGAATGAAATGAAAAGTGCTATGAGCAGTCCCGTGGACTGGATACTGTGCTATATAAGAACAGGTCTGCCAGGGAGTGAAGTGTAAAGTGCTATGAGCAGTCCTGAGGACTGGATACTGTGCTATATAAGAACAGGTCTGCCAGGGAGTGAAGTGTAAAGTGCTATGAGCAGTCCTGAGGACTGGATACTGTGCTATATAAGAACAGGTCTGCCAGGGAGTGAAGTGTAAAGTGCTATGAGCAGTCCCGTGGACTGGATACTGTGCTATATAAGAACAGGTCTGCCAGGGAATGAAGTGTAAAGTGCTATGAGCAGTCCCGTGGACTGGATACTGTGCTATATAAGAACAGGTCTGCCAGGGAATGAAGTGTAAAGTGCTATGAGCAGTCCTGATGACTGGATACTGTGCTATATAAGAACAGGTCTGCCAGGGAATGAAGTGTAAAGTGCTATGAGCAGTCCCGTGGACTGGATACTGTGCTATATAAGAACAGGTCTGCCAGGGAATGAAGTGTAAAGTGCTATGAGCAGTCCCATGGACTGGATACTGTGCTATATAAGAACAGGTCTGCCAGGGAATGAAGTGTAAAGTGCTATGAGCAGTCCTGATGACTGGATACTGTGCTATATAAGAACAGGTCTGCCAGGGAATGAAGTGTAAAGTGCTATGAGCAGTCCTGAGGACTGGATACTGTGCTATATCAGAACAGGTCTGCCAGGGAGTAAAGTGTAAAGTGCTATGAGCAGTCCTGAGGACTGGATACTGTGCTATATAAGAACAGGTCTGCTAGGGAGTAAAGTGTAAAGTGCTATGAGCAGTCCTGAGGACTGGATACTGTGCTATATAAGAACAGGTCTGCCAGGGAATGAAGTGTAAAGTGCTATGAGCAGTCCTGAGGACTGAACACTGTGCTATATAAGAACAGGTCTGCCAGAGAGTAAAGTGTAAAGTGCTATGAGCAGTCCTGAGGACTGAACACTGTGCTATATAAGAACAGGTCTGCCAGGGAATGATATGTAAAGTGCTATGAGCAGTCCCGTGGACTGGATACTGTGCTATATAAGAACAAGTCTGCCAGGGAATGAAGTGTAAAGTGCTATGAGCAGTCCTGAGGACTGGATACTGTGCTATATAAGAACAGGTCTGCCAGGGAGTAAAGTGTAAAGTGCTATGAGCAGTCCTGAGGACTGGATACTGTGCTATATAAGAACAGGTCTGCCAGGGAGCCAAAGTGTAAAGTGCTGTGACAGTCACAGGGACTGGATACGTGCTATATAAGGAGCAAGGTCTGCCAGGGGAATTAAAGTGTAAAAGTGCTATGAGCAGTCCTGAGGACTGGATACTGCGTATATAAGAACAGGTCTGCCGGGGAATAGAAGTGTAAAGTGCTTATGAGCAGTCCCTGAGGACTGGGCTGGCTATATAAGAACAGGTCTGCCAGGGGAATAAAGTGTAAAGTGCTATGAGCAGTCCCTGAGGACTAGATGCACCGTGCTATATAGAACAGGTCTGCCAGAATAAAGTGTAAAGTGCTATGAGCAGTCCTGAGGACTGGATACCGTGCTATATAAGAACAGGTCTGCCAGGGAATAAAGTGTAAAGTGCTATGAGCAGTCCTGAGGACTGGATACTGCGCTATATAAGAACAGGTCTGCCAGGGAATAAAGTGTAAAGTGCTATGAGCAGTCCTGAGGACTGGATACCGTGCTATATAAGAACAGGTCTGCCAGGGAGTAAAGTGTAAAGTGCTATGAGCAGTCCTGAGGACTGGATACTGCGCTGTATAAGAACAGGTCTGCCAGGGAGTAAAGTGTAAAGTGCTATGAGCAGTCCTGAGGACTGGATACCGTGCTATATAAGAACAGGTCTGCCAGGGAGTAAAGTGTAAAGTGCTATGAGCAGTCCTGAGGACTGGATACCGTGCTATATAAGAACAGGTCTGTCAGGGAGTAAAGTGTAAAGTGCTATGAGCAGTCCTGAGGACTGGATACTGCGCTGTATAAGAACAGGTCTGTCAGGGAGTAAAGTGTAAAGTGCTATGAGCAGTCCTGAGGACTGGATACTGCGCTGTATAAGAACAGTCTGCCAGGGAGTAAAGTGTAAAGTGCTATGAGCAGTCCTGAGGACTGGATACTGCGCTATATAAGAACAGGTCTGCCAGGGAATAAAGTGTAAAGTGCTATGAGCAGTCCTGAGGACTGGATACCGTGCTATATAAGAACAGGTCTGCCAGGGAATAAAGTGTAAAGTGCTATGAGCAGTCCTGAGGACTGGATACTGCGCTATATAAGAACAGGTATGCCAGGGAGTAAAGTGTAAAGTGCTATGAGCAGTCCTGAGGACTGGATACTGCGCTATATAAGAACAGGTCTGCCAGGGAGTAAAGTGTAAAGTGCTATGAGCAGTCCTGAGGACTGGATACTGTGCTATATAAGAACAGGTCTGCCAGGGAGTAAAGTGTAAAGTGCTATGAGCAGTCCTGAGGACTGGATACCGTGCTATATAAGAACAGGTCTGCCAGGGAATAAAGTGTAAAGTGCTATGAGCAGTCCTGAGGACTGGATACTGTGCTATATAAGAACAGGTCTGCCAGGGAGTAAAGTGTAAAGTGCTATGAGCAGTTCTGAGGACTGGATACTGTGCTATATAAGAACAGGTCTGCCAGGGAATAAAGTGTAAAGTGCTATGAGCAGTCCTGAGGACTGGATACCGTGCTATATAAGAACAGGTCTGCCAGGGAATAAAGTGTAAAGTGCTATGAGCAGTCCTGAGGACTGGATACCGTGCTATATAAGAACAGGTCTGCCAGGGAATAAAGTGTAAAGTGCTATGAGCAGTCCTGAGGACTGGATACTGCGCTATATAAGAACAGGTCTGCCAGGGAATAAAGTGTAAAGTGCTATGAGCAGTCCTGAGGACTGGATACCGCGGCTATATAAGAACAGGCCCTGCCAGGGAATAAAGTAAAGTGCTAAGTGAGCAGTCCTGATGACTGATACTTCATTGCTAAGGGGCGAACAGTCTGGCAGGGAATAAAGTGGCAGCATGAGCAGTCCTGAGGACCGGATACTGCGCCATATAAGAACAGGTCTGCCAGGAATAAAGTGTAGCGCTGGCGAGCGAAACCTGAGGACTGGATACCGCGGCTATAAAGGGCAAACAGGTCTGCTGTACTGCAAAGCGCAGTGCTATGAGTAGTCCTGAGGACTGATACCGCGGCTATATAAGAACAGGTCTGCCAGGGAATAAAGTGTAAAGTGCTATGAGCAGTCCTGAGGACTGGATACCGTGCTATATAAGAACAGGTCTGCCAGGGAATAAAGTGTAAAGTGCTATGAGCAGTCCTGAGGACTGGATACCGTGCTATATAAGAACAGGTCTGCCAGGGAATAAAGTGTAAAGTGCTATGAGCAGTCCTGAGGACTGGATACCGTGCTATATAAGAACAGGTTTGCCAGGGAATAAAGTGTAAAGTGCTATGAGCAGTCCTGAGGACTGGATACTGCGCTATATAAGAACAGGTTTGCCAGGGAATAAAGTGTAAAGTGCTATGAGCAGTCCTGAGGACTGGATACTGCGCTATATAAGAACAGGTCTGCCAGGG
>JAHLWY010001535.1:0-18659 GCA_020002185.1 Paraescarpia echinospica | reverse complement strand
GACCTGGGCACTCGTAACATCACTGTATATGGCGTCCTTCTCTGTCATCTCTCGGTTGTTTGGCTGACCTGGGCACTCATAAACACACAACTATGGAACGAGGAATCCCTTACAGTTGTTTGGCTGACCTGGGCACTCGTAGCATCACTGTATATGGCTTCCTTCTGAGTCATCTCTCAGTTGTTTGGCTGACCTGGGCACTCGTAGCATCACTGTATATGTCGTCCTTCTCTGTCATCTCTCACAGTTGATTGGCTGACCTAGGCACTCGTGGCATCTCTGTATATGGCGTCCTTCTCTGTCATCTCTCGGTTGTTTGGCTGACCTGGGCACTCGTAGCATCACTGCATATGGCGTCCTTCTCTGTCATCTCTCACAGTTGTTTGGCTGACCTAGGCACACGTAGCATCACTGTATATGGCGTCCTTCTCTGTCATCTCTCACAGTTGTTTGGCTGATCTAGGAACTCGTAGCATCACTGTATATGGCGTCCTTCTCTATCATCTCTCACAGTTGTTTGGCTGACCTGGGCACTTGTAGCATCACTGTATGTGGTGTCCTTCTCTGTCATCTCTCACTGTTGTTTGGCTGACCTGGGGACTCGTAGCATCACTGTATGTGGCGTCCTTCTCTGTCATCTCTCACAGTTTTTTGGCTGACCTAGGCACTCGTAGCATCACTGTATATGGCGTCCTTCACTGTCATCTCTCACGGTTGTTTGGCTGACCTGGGCACTCGTAACATCAATGTATATGGCGTCCTTCTCTGTCATCTCTCAAAGTTGTTTGGCTGAACTGGGCACTCGTAGCATCACTGTATATGGCGTCCTTCTCTGTCATCTCTCACAGTTGTTTGCCTGACCTGGGCACTCGTAGCATCACTGTATATGGCTTCCTTCTCTGTCATCTCTCACGGTTGTTTGGCTGACCTGGGCACTCGTAGCATCACTGCATATGGCGTCCTTCTCTGTCATCTCTCACAGTTGTTTGGCTGACCTAGGCACTCATAGCATCACTGTATATGGCGTCCTTCTCTGTCACCTCTCACAGTTGTTTGGCTGATCTAGGAACTCGTAGCATCACTGTATATGGCGTCCTTCTCTATCATCTCTCACAGTTGTTTGGCTGACCTGGGCACTCGTAGCATCACTGTATGTGGTGTCCTTTTCTGTCATCTCTCACAGTTGTTTGGCTGACCTGGGGACTCGTAGCATCACTGTATGTGGCGTCCTTCTCTGTCATCTCTCACAGTTTTATGGCTGACCTAGGCACTCGTAGCATCACTGTATATGGCGTCCTTCACTGTCATCTCTCACGGTTGTTTGGCTGAACTGGGCACTCGTAGCATCACTGTATGTGGCGTTCTTCTCTGTCATCTCTCACAGTTGTTCGGCTGACCTGGGCAATTGTAGCATCACAGTATGTGGCGTCGTTCTCTATCTTCTCTAACAGTTGTTTGGCTGACCTGGGCACTCGTAACATCACTGTATATGGCGTCCTTCTCTGTCATCTCTCACAGTTGTTTGGCTGACCTAGGCACTCGTAGCACCACTGTATATGGCGTCCTTCAGTGTCATCTCTCACATTTGTTTGGCTGACCTGGGCACTCGTAGCATCACTGTATATGACGTCCTTCTCTGTCATCTCTCACAGTTGTTTGGCTGACCTAGGCACTCGTAACATCACTGTATATTGCGTCCTTCACTGTGATCTCTCACAGTTGTTTGGCTGACCTGGGCACTCGTAGCATCACTGTATATAGCGTCCTTCTCTGTCATCTCTCACAGTTGTTTGGCTGATCTAGGGACTCGTTGCATCACTGTATATGGCGTCCTTCTCTATCATCTCTCACAGTTGTTTTGCTGACCTACGCACTCGTAGCATCACTTTATATGGCGTCCTTCACTGTCATCTCTCACAGTTGTTTGGCTGACCTGGGCACTCGTAGCATCACTGTATATGGCGTCCTTCTCTGTTATCTCTCAGTTGTTTGGCTGATCTTGGCACTCGTGGCATCACTGTATATGGCGTCGTTCTCTGTCATCTCTCGGTTGTTTGGCTGACCTGGGCACTCGTAACATCACTGTATATGGCATCCTTCTCTCTCATCTCTCACAGTTGTTTGGCTGACCTAGGCACTCGTAGCATCACTGTATATGGCGTCCTTCACTGTCATCTCTCCCAGTTGTTTGTCTGACCTGGACACTCGTAGCATCACTGTATATGGCGTCCTTCTCTGTCATCTATCACAGTTGTTTGGCTGACCTAGGCACTCGTAACATGACAGTATATGGCGTCCTTCACTGTCATCTCTCACAGTTGTTTGGCTGACCTGGGCACTCGTAGCATCACTGTATATGGCGTCCTTCTCTGTCATCTCTCACAGCTGTTTTGCTGACCTCGGCACTCGTAGCATCACTTTATATGGCGTCCTTCACTGTCATCTCTCACAGCTGTTTGGCTGATCTGGGCACTCGTAACAACACTGTATATGGCGTCCTTCTCTGTCATCTCTCACAGTTGTTTGGCTGAACTGGGCACTCGTAGCATCACTGTATATGGCGTCCTTCTCTGTCATCTCTCACATTTGTTTGCCTGACCTGGGCACCCGTAGCATCACTGTATATGGCTTCCTTCTTTGTCATCTCTCACGGTTGTTTGGCTGACCTGGGCACTCGTAGCATCACTGCATATGGCGTCCTTCTCTGTCATCTCTCATAGTTGTTTGGCTGACCTAGGCACTCGTAGCATCACTGTATATGGCGACCTTCTCTGTCATCTCTCACAGTTGTTTGGCTGATCTAGGAACTCGTAGCATCACTGTATATGGCGTCCTTCTCTATTATCTCTCACAGTTGTTTGGCTGATCTAGGAACTCGTAGCATCACTGTATATGGCGTCCTTCACTGTCATCTCTCACGGTTGTTTGGCTGAACTGGGCACTCGTAGCATCACTGTATGTGGCGTTCTTCTCTGTCATCTCTCACAGTTGTTTGGCTGACCTGGGCACTCGTAGCGTCACTGTATGTGGTGTCCTTCTCTGTCATCTCTCACAGTTGTTTGGCTGACCTGGGGACTCGTAGCATCACTGTATGTGGCGTCCTTCTCTCTCATCTCTCACAGTTTTTTGGCTGACCTAGGCACTCGTAGCATCACTGTATATGGCGTCCTTCACTGTCATCTCTCACGGTTGTTTGGCTGAACTGGGCACTCGTAGCATCACTGTATGTGGCGTTCTTCTCTGTCATCTCTCACAGTTGTTTGGCTGACCTGGGCACTTGAAGCATCACAGTATGTGGCGTCGTTCTCTGTCATCTCTCACAGTTGTTTGGCTGAACTGGGCACTCGTAGCATCACTGTATATGGCGTCCTTCTCTGTCATCTCTCACAGTTGTTTGCCTGACCTGGGCACCCGTAGCATCACTGTATATGGCTTCCTTCTCTGTCATCTCTCACGGTTGTTTGGCTGACCTGGGCACTCGTAGCATCACTGCATATGGCGTCCTTCTCTGTCATCTCTCACAGTTGTTTGGCTGAACTAGGCACTCGTAGCATCACTGTATATGGCGTCCTTCTCTGTCATCTCTCACAGTTGTTTGGCTGACCTGGGGACTCGTAGCAACACTGTATGTGGCGTCCTTCTCTGTCATCTCTCACAGTTTTTTGGCTGACCTAGGCACTCGTAGCATCACTGTATACGGCGTCCTTCACTGTCATCTCTCACGGTTGTTTGGCTTAACTGGGCACTCGTAGCATCACTGTATGTGGCGTCCTTCTCTGTCATCTCTCACAGTTGTTTGGCTGACCTGGGCACTTGTAGAATCACAGTATGTGGCGTCGTTCTCTATCTTCTCTAACAGTTGTTTGGCTGACCTGGGCACTCGTAACATCACTGTATATGGCGTCCTTCTCTGTCATCTCTCACAGTTGTTTGGCTGACCTAGGCACTCGTAGCATCACTGTATATGGCGTCCTTCAGTGTCATCTCTCACAGTTGTTTGGCTGACCTGGGCACTGGTAGCATCACTGTATATGACGTCCTTCTCTGTCATCTCTCACAGTTGTTTGGCTGACCTAGGCACTCGTAACATCACTGTATATTGCGTCCTTCACTGTCATCTCTCACAGTTGTTTGGCTGACCTGGGGACTCGTAGCATCACTCTATATGGCGACCTTCTCTGTCATCTCTCACAGTTGTTTGGCTGATCTAGGGACTCGTTGCATCACTGTATATGGCGTCCTTCTCTATCATCTCTCACAGTTGTTTTGCTGATCTAGGCACTCGTAGCATCACTTTATATGGCGTCCTTCACTGTCATCTCTCACAGTTGTTTGGCTGACCTGGGCACTCGTAGCATCACTGTATATGGCGTCCTTCTCTGTTATCTCTCAGTTGTTTGGCTGACCAGGGCACTCGTGGCATCACTGTATATGGCGTCGTTCTCTGTCATCTCTCGGTTGTTTGGCTGACCTGGGCACTCGTAACATCACTGTATATGGCATCCTTCTCTCTCATCTCTCACAGTTGTTTGGCTGACCTAGGCACTCGTAGCATCACTGTATATGGCGTCCTTCACTGTCATCTCTCACAGTTGTTTGTCTGACCTGGACACTCGTAGCATCACTGTATATGACGTCCTTCTCTGTCATCTTTCACAGTTGTTTGGCTGACCTAGGCACTCGTAACATCACTGTATATGGCGTCCTTCACTGTCATCTCTCACAGTTGTTTGGCTGACCTGGGCACTCGTAGCATCACTGTATATGGCGTCCTTCTCTGTCATCTCTCACAGTTGTTTGGCTGACCTGGGCACTCGTAGCATCACTTTATGTGGCGTCCTTCACTGTCATCTCTCACAGTTGTTTGGCTGATCTGGGCACTCGTAGCATCACTGTATATGGCGTCCTTCACTGTCATCTCTCACAGTTGTTAGGCGGACCTGGGCACTCGTAGCATCACTGTATATGGCGTCCTTCTCTGTCATCTCTCGGTTGTTCGGCTGTCCTGGGCACTCGTAACATCACTGTATATGGCGTCCTTCTCTGACATCTTTCATTTGTTTGGCTGACCTGGGCACTCGTAGCATCACTGTATATGGTATCCTTGTCTGTCATCTCTCGGTTGTTTGGCTGACCTGGGCACTCATAAACACACAAATATGGAACGAGGAATCCCTTACAGTTGTTTGGCTGACCTGGGCACTCGTAACATCACTGTATATGGCGTCCTTCTCTGTCATCTCTCATTTGTTTGGCTGACCTGGGCACACGTAGCATCACTGTATATGGTATCCTTGTCTGTCATCTCTCGGTTGTTTGGCTGACCTGGGCACTCATAAACACACAAATATGGAACGAGGAATCCCTTACAGTTGTTTGGCTGACCTGGGCACTCGTAGCACCACTGTATATGGCTTCCTTCTGTGTCATCTCTCAGTTGTTTGGCTGACCTGGGCACTCGTAGCATCACTGTATATGGCGTCCTTCTCTGTCATCTCTCACAGTTGATTGGCTGACCTAGGCACTCGTGGCATCTCTGTATATGGCGTCCTTCTCTGTCATCTCTCGGTTGTTTGGCTGACCTGGGCACTCGTAGCATCACTGCATATGGCGTCCTTCTCTGTCATCTCTCACAGTTGTTTGGCTGACCTAGGCACTCGTAGCATCACTGTATATGGCGTCCTTCTCTGTCATCTCTCACAGTTGTTTGGCTGATCTGGGAACTCGTAGCATCACTTTATATGGCGTCCTTCACTGTCATCTCTCACAGTTGTTTGGCTGATCTGGGCACTCGTAGCATCACTGTATATGGCGTCCTTCACTGTCATCTCTCACAGTTGTTAGGCGGACCTGGGCACTCGTAGCATCACTGTATATGGCGTCCTTCTCTGTCATCTCTCGGTTGTTCGGCTGTCCTGGGCACTCGTAACATCACTGTATATGGCGTCCTTCTCTGTCATCTCTCATTTGTTTGGCTGCATCTCTCGGTTGTTTGGCTGACCTGGGCACTCATAAACACACAAATATGGAACGAGGAATCCCTTACAGTTGTTTGGCTGAACTGGGCACTCGTACCGTCACTGTATATGGCTTCCTTCTGTGTCATCTCTCAGTTGTTTGGCTGACCTGGGCACTCGTAGCATCACTGTATATGGCGTCCTTCTCTGTCATCTCTCACAGTTGATTGACTGACCTAGGCACTCGTGGCATCTCTGTATATGGCGTCCTTCTCTGTCATCTCTCGGTTGTTTGGCTGACCTGGACACTCGTAGCATCACTGCATATGGCGTCCTTCTCTGTCATCTCTCACAGTTGTTTGGCTGACCTAGGCACTCGTAGCATCACTGTATATGGCGTCCTTCTCTGTCATCTCTCACAGTTGTTTGGCTGATCTAGGAACTCGTAGCATCACTGTATATGGCGTCCTTCTCTATCATCTCTCACAGTTGTTTGGCTGACCTGGGCACTTGTAGCATCACTGTATGTGGTGTCCTTCTCTGTCATCTCTCACTGTTGTTTGGCTGACCTGGGGACTCGTAGCATCACTGTATGTGGCGTCCTTCTCTGTCATCTCTCACAGTTTTTTGGCTGACCTAGGCACTCGTAGCATCACTGTATATGGCGTCCTTCACTGTCATCTCTCACGGTTGTTTGGCTGACCTGGGCACTCGTAACATCAATGTATATGTCGTCCTTCTCTGTCATCTCTCAAAGTTGTTTGGCTGAACTGGGCACTCGTAGCATCACTGTATATGGCGTCCTTCTCTGTCATCTCTCACAGTTGTTTGCCTGACCTGGGCACCCGTAGCATCACTGTATATGGCTTCCTTCTCTGTCATCTCTCACGGTTGTTTGGCTGACCTGGGCACTCGTAGCATCACTGCATATGGCGTCCTTCTCTGTCATCTCTCACAGTTGTTTGGCTGACCTAGGCACTCATAGCATCACTGTATATGGCGTCCTTCTCTGTCACCTCTCACAGTTGTTTGGCTGATCTAGGAACTCGTAGCATCACTGTATATGGCGTCCTTCTCTATCATCTCTCACAGTTGTTTGGCTGACCTGGGCACTCGTAGCATCACTGTATGTGGTGTCCTTTTCTGTCATCTCTCACAGTTGTTTGGCTGACCTGGGGACTCGTAGCATCACTGTATGTGGCGTCCTTCTCTGTCATCTCTCACAGTTTTTTGGCTGACCTAGGCACTCGTAGCATCACTGTATATGGCGTCCTTCACTGTCTTCTCTCACGGTTGTTTGGCTGAACTGGGCACTCGTAGCATCACTGTATGTGGCGTTCTTCTCTGTCATCTCTCACAGTTGTTCGGCTGACCTGGGCACTCGTAGCATCACTGTATGTGGTGTCCTTTTCTGTCATCTCTCACAGTTGTTTGGCTGACCTGGGCACTCGTGGCATCACTGTATATGGCGTCGTTCTCTGTCATCTCTCGGTTGTTTGGCTGACCTGGGCACTCGTAACATCACTGTATATGGCATCCTTCTCTCTCATCTCTCACAGTTGTTTGGCTGACCTAGGCACTCGTAGCATCACTGTATATGGCGTCCTTCACTGTCATCTCTCACAGTTGTTTGTCTGACCTGGACACTCGTAGCATCACTGTATATGGCGTCCTTCTCTGTCATCTATCACAGTTGTTTGGCTGACCTAGGCACTCGTAACATCACTGTATATGGCGTCCTTCACTGTCATCTCTCACAGTTGTTTGGCTGACCTGGGCACTCGTAGCATCACTGTATATGGCGTCCTTCTCTGACATCTCTCACAGTTGTTTTGCTGACCTCGGCACTCGTAGCATCACTTTATATGGCGTCCTTCACTGTCATCTCTCACAGTTGTTTGGCTGATCTGGGCACTCGAAGCATCACTGTATATGGCGTCCTTCACTGTCATCTCTCACAGTTGTTAGGCGGACCTGGGCACTCGTAACATCACTGTATATGGCGTCCTTCTCTGTCATCTCTCGGTTGTTCGGCTGTCCTGGGCACTCGTAACATCACTGTATATGGCGTCCTTCTCTGTCATCTCTCATTTGTTTGGTTGACCTGGGCACTCGTAGCATCACTGTATATGGTATCCTTGTCTGTCATCTCTCGGTTGTTTGGCTGACCTGGGCACTCATAAACACACAAATATGGAACGAGGAATCCCTTACAGTTGTTTGGCTGACCTGGGCACTCGTAACATCACTGTATATGGCGTCCTTCTCTGTCATCTCTCATTTGTTTGGCTGACCTGGGCACTCGTAGCATCACTGTATATGGTATCCTTGTCTGTCATCTCTCGGTTGTTTGGCTGACCTGGGCACTCATAAACACACAAATATGGAACGAGGAATCCCTTACAGTTGTTTGGCTGACTTGGGCACTCGTAGCATCACTGTATATGGCTTCCTTCTGTGTCATCTCTCAGTTGTTTGGCTGACCTGGGCACTCGTAGCATCACTGTATATGGCGTCCTTCTCTGTCATCTCTCACAGTTGTTTGGCTGACCTAGGCACTCGTAACATCACTGTATATGGCGTCCTTCACTGTCATCTCTCGCAGTTGTTTGGCTGACCTGGGCACTCGTAGCATCACTGTATATGGCGTCCTTCTGTCATCTCTCACAGTTGTTTTGCTGACATCGGCACTCGTAGCATCACTTTATATGGCGTCCATCACTGTCATCTCTCACAGTTGTTTGGCTGATCTGGGCACTCGTAGCATCACTGTATATGGCGTCCTTAACTGTCATCTCTCACAGTTGTTAGGCGGACCTGGGCACTCGTAGCATCACTGTATACGGCGTCCTTCTCTGTCATCTCTCACAGTTGTTAGGCGGACCTGGGCAGCACCCGTAGCATCACAGTATATGGCGTCCTTCTGTCATCTCTCGGCTGTCTGGCTGTCCTGCACCTCGTAACATCACCGTATATGGCGTCCTTCTCTGTCATCTTTCATTTGTTTGGCTGACCTGGGCACTCGTAGCATCACTGTATATGGTATCCTTGTCTGTCATCTCTCGGTTGTTTGGCTGACCTGGGCACTCATAAACACACAACTATGGAACGAGGAATCCCTTACAGTTGTTTGGCTGACCTGGGCACTCGTAGCATCACTGTATATGGCTTCCTTCTGTGTCATCTCTCAGTTGTTTGGCTGACCTGGGAACTCGTAGCATAACTGTATATGTCGTCCTTCTCTGTCATCTCTCACAGTTGATTGGCTGACCTAGGCACTCGTGGCATCTCTGTATATGGCGTCCTTCTCTGTCATCTCTCGGTTGTTTGGCTGACCTGGGCACTCGTAGCACCACTGCATATGGCGTCCTTCTCTGTCATCCCTCACAGTTGTTTGGCTGACCTAGGCACTCGTAGCATCACTGTATATGTCGTCCTTCTCTGTCATCTCTCACAGTTGTTTGGCTGATCTAGGAACTCGTAGCATCACTGTATATGGCGTCCTTCTCTATCATCTCTCACAGTTGTTTGGCTGACCTGGGCACTTGTAGCATCACTGTATGTGGTGTCCTTCTCTGTCATCTCTCACTGTTGTTTGGCTGACCTGGGGACTCGTAGCATCACTGTATGTGGCGTCCTTCTCTGTCATCTCTCACAGTTTTTTGGCTGACCTAGGCACTCGTAGCATCACTGTATGTGGCGTCCTTCACTGTCATCTCTCACGGTTGTTTGGCTGACCTGGGCACTCGTAACATCACTGTATATGGCGTCCTTCTCTGTCATCTCTCAGAGTTGTTTGGCTGAACTGGGCACTCGTAGCATCACTGTATATGGCGTCCTTCTCTGTCATCTCTCACAGTTGTTTGCCTGACCTGGGCACTCGTAGCATCACTGTATATAGCTTCCTTCTCTGTCATCTCTCACGGTTGTTTGGCTGACCTAGGCACTCGTAGCATCACTGCATATGGCGTCCTTCTCTGTCATCTCTCACAGTTGTTTGGCTGACCTAGGCACTCATAGCATCACTGTATATGGCGTCCTTCTCTGTCATCTCTCACAGTTGTTTGGCTGATCTAGGAACTCGTAGCATCACTGTATATGGCGTCCTTCTCTATCATCTCTCACAGTTGTTTGGCTGACCTGGGCACTCGTAGCATCACTGTATGTGGTGTCCTTTTCTGTCATCTCTCACAGTTGTTTGGCTGACCTGGGGACTCGTAGCATCACTGTATGTGGCGTCCTTCTCTGTCATCTCTCACAGTTTGATGGCTGACCTAGGCACTCGTAGCATCACTGTATATGGCGTCCTTCACTGTCTTCTCTCACGGTTGTTTGGCTGAACTGGGCACTCGTAGCATCACTGTATGTGGCGTTCTTCTCTGTCATCTCTCACAGTTGTTCGGCTGACCTGGGCACTCGTAGCATCACTGTATGTGGTGTCCTTTTCTGTCATCTCTCACAGTTGTTTGGCTCACCTGGGGACTCGTAGCATCACTGTATGTGGCGTCCTTCTCTGTCATCTCTCACAGTTTTATGGCTGACCTAGGCACTCGTAGCATCACTGTATATGGCGTCCTTCACTGTCATCTCTCACGGTTGTTTGGCTGAACTGGGCACTCGTAGCATCACTGTATGTGGCTTTCTTCTCTGTCATCTCTCACAGTTGTTCGGCTGACCTGGGCAATTGTAGCATCACAGTATGTGGCGTCGTTCTCTATCTTCTCTAACAGTTGTTTGGCTGACCTGGGCACTCGTAACATCACTGTATATGGCGTCCTTCTCTGTCATCTCTCACAGTTGTTTGGCTGACCTAGGCACTCGTAGCATCACTGTATATGGCGTCCTTCAGTGTCATCTCTCACAGTTGTTTGGCTGACCTGGGCACTCGTAGCATCACTGTATATGACGTCCTTCTCTGTCATCTCTCACAGTTGTTTGGCTGACCTAGGCACTCGTAACATCACTGTATATTGCGTCCTTCACTGTCATCTCTCACAGTTGTTTGGCTGACCTGGGCACTCGTAGCATCAATGTATATAGCGTCCTTCTCTGTCTTCTCTCACAGTTGTTTGGCTGATCTAGGGACTCGTTGCATCACTGTATATGGCGTCCTTCTCTATCATCTCTCACAGTTGTTTTGCTGACCTAGGCACTCGTAGCATCACTTTATATGGCGTCCTTCACTGTCATCTCTCACAGTTGTTTGGCCGACCTGGGCACTCGTAGCATCACTGTATATGGCGTCCTTCTCTGTTATCTCTCAGTTGTTTGGCTGACCTTGGCACTCGTGGCATCACTGTATATGGCGTCGTTCTCTGTCATCTCTCGGTTGTTTGGCTGACCTGGGCACTCGTAACATCACTGTATATGGCATCCTTCTCTCTCATCTCTCACAGTTGTTTGGCTGACCTAGGCACTCGTAGCATCACTGTATATGGCGTCCTTCACTGTCATCTCTCACAGTTGTTTGTCTGACCTGGACACTCGTAGCATCACTGTATATGGCTTCCTTCTCTGTCATCTATCACAGTTGTTTGGCTGACCTAGGCACTCGTAACATCACTGTATATGGCGTCCTTCACTGTCATCTCTCACAGTTGTTTGGCTGACCTGGGCACTCGTAGCATCACTGTATATGGCGTCCTTCTCTGTCATCTCTCACAGCTGTTTTGCTGACCTCGGCACTCGTAGCATCACTTTATATGGCGTCCTTCACTGTCATCTCTCACAGCTGTTTGGCTGATCTGGGCACTCGTAACAACACTGTATATGGCGTCCTTCTCTGTCATCTCTCACAGTTGTTTGGCTGAACTGGGCACTCGTAGCATCACTGTATATGGCGTCCTTCTCTGTCATCTCTCACATTTGTTTGCCTGACCTGGGCACCCGTAGCATCACTGTATATGGCTTCCTTCTCTGTCATCTCTCACGGTTGTTTGGCTGACCCGGGCACTCGTAGCATCACTGCATATGGCGTCCTTCTCTGTCATCTCTCATAGTTGTTTGGCTGACCTAGGCACTCGTAGCATCACTGTATATGGCGACCTTCTCTGTCATCTCTCACAGTTGTTTGGCTGATCTAGGAACTCGTAGCATCACTGTATATGGCGTCCTTCTCTATTATCTCTCACAGTTGTTTGGCTGATCTAGGAACTCGTAGCATCACTGTATATGGCGTCCTTCACTGTCATCTCTCACGGTTGTTTGGCTGAACTGGGCACTCGTAGCATCACTGTATGTGGCGTTCTTCTCTGTCATCTCTCACAGTTGTTTGGCTGACCTGGGCACTCGTAGCGTCACTGTATGTGGTGTCCTTCTCTGTCATCTCTCACAGTTGTTTGGCTGAACTGGGGACTCGTAGCATCACTGTATGTGGCGTCCTTCTCTGTCATCTCTCACAGTTTTTTGGCTGACCTAGGCACTCGTAGCATCACTGTATATGGCGTCCTTCACTGTCATCTCTCACGGTTGTTTGGCTGAACTGGGCACTCGTAGAATCACTGTATGTGGCGTTCTTCTCTGTCATATCTCACAGTTGTTTGGCTGACCTGGGCACTTGAAGCATCACAGTATGTGGCGTCGTTCTCTATCTTCTCTAACAGTTGTTTGGCTGACCTGGGCACTCGTAACATCACTGTATATGGCGTCCTTCTCTGTCATCTCTCACAGTTGTTTGGCTGACCTAGGCACTCGTAGCATCACTGTATATGGCGTCCTCCAGTGTCATCTCTCACAGTTGTTTGGCTGACCTGGGCACTCGTAGCATCACTGTATATGGCGTCCTTCTCTGTCATCTCTCACAGTTGTATGGCTGACCTAGGCACTCGTAACATCACGGTATATGGCGTCCTTCACTGTCATCTCTCACAGTTGTTTGGCTGACCTGGCCGCTCGTAGCATCACTGTATATGGCGTCCTTCTCTGTCATCTCTCACAGTTGTTTGGCTGATCTAGGGACTCGTTGCATCACTGTATATGGCGTCCTTCTCTATCATCTCTCACAGTTGTTTTGCTGACCTAGGCACTCGTAGCATCACTTTATATGGCGTCCTTCACTGTCATCTCTCACAGTTGTTTGGCTGACCTGGGCACTCGTAGCATCACTGTATATGGCGTCCTTCTCTGTTATCTCTCAGTTGTTTGGCTGACCAGGGCACTCGTGGCATCACTGTATATGGCGTCGTTCTCTGTCATCTCTCGGTTGTTTGGCTGACCTGGGCACTCGTAACATCACTGTATATGGCATCCTTCTCTCTCATCTCTCACAGTTGTTTGGCTGACCTAGGCACTCGTAGCATCACTGTATATGGCGTCCTTCACTGTCATCTCTCCCAGTTGTTTGGCTGACCTAGGCACTCGTAACATCACTGTATATCGCATCCTTCACTGTCATCTCTCACAGTTGTTTGGCTGACCTGGGCACTCGTAGCATCACTGTATATGGCGTCCTTCACTGTCATCTCTCACAGTTGTTTGGCTGATCTGGGCACTCGTAACATCACTGTATATGGCGTCCTTCTCTGTCATCTCTCACAGTTGTTTGGCTGAACTGGGCACTCGTAGCATCACTGTATATGGCGTCCTTCTCTGTCATCTCTCACAGTTGTTTGCCTGACCTGGGCACCCGTAGCATCACTGTATATGGCTTCTTTCTCTGTCATCTCTCACGGTTGTTTGGCTGACCTGGGCACTCGTAGCATCACTGCATATGGCGTCCTTCTCTGTCATCTCTCACAGTTGTTTGGCTGACCTAGGCACTCGTAGCATCACTGTATATGACGTCCTTCTCTGTCATCTCTCACAGTTGTTTGGCTGACCTGGGGACTCGTAGCATCACTGTATGTGGCGTCCTTCTCTGTCATCTCTCACAGTTTTTTGGCTGACCTAGGCACTCGTAGCATCACTGTATACGGCGTCCTTCACTGTCATCTCTCACGGTTGTTTGGCTTAACTGGGCACTCGTAGCATCACTGTATGTGGCGTTCTTCTCTGTCATCTCTCACAGTTGTTTGGCTGACCTGGGCACTTGTAGAATCACAGTATGTGGCGTCGTTCTCTATCTTCTCTAACAGTTGTTTGGCTGACCTGGGCACTCGTAACATCACTGTATATGGCGTCCTTCTCTGTCATCTCTCACAGTTGTTTGGCTGACCTAGGCACTCGTAGCATCACTGTATATGGCGTCCTTCAGTGTCATCTCTCACATTTGTTTGGCTGACCTGGGCACTCGTAGCATCACTGTATATGACGTCCTTCTCTGTCATCTCTCACAGTTGTTTGGCTGACCTAGGCACTCGTAACATCACTGTATATTGCGTCCTTCACTGTCATCTCTCACAGTTGTTTGGCTGACCTGGGCACTCGTAGCATCACTGTATATGGCGTCCTTCTCTGTCATCTCTCACAGTTGTTTGGCTGATCTAGGGACTCGTTGCATCACTGTATATGGCGTCCTTCTCTATCATCTCTCACAGTTGTTTTGCTGACCTAGGCACTCGTAGCATCACTTTATATGGCGTCCTTCACTGTCATCTCTCACAGTTGTTTGGCCGACCTGGGCACTCGTAGCATCACTGTATATGGCGTCCTTCTCTGTTATCTCTCAGTTGTTTGGCTGACCTTGGCACTCGTGGCATCACTGTATATGGCGTCGTTCTCTGTCATCTCTCGGTTGTTTGGCTGACCTGGGCACTCGTAACATCACTGTATATGGCATCCTTCTCTCTCATCTCTCACAGTTGTTTGGCTGACCTAGGCACTCGTAGCATCACAGTATATGGCGTCCTTCACTGTCATCTCTCACAGTTGTTTGTCTGACCTGGACACTCGTAGCATCACTGTATATGGCGTCCTTCTCTGTCATCTATCACAGTTGTTTGGCTGACCTAGGCAATCGTAACATCACTGTATATGGCGTCTTTCACTGTCATCTCTCACAGTTGTTTGGCTGACCTGGGCACTCGTAGCATCACTGTATATGGCGTCCTTCTCTGTCATCTCTCACAGTTGTTTTGCTGACCTCGGCACTCGTAGCATCACTTTATGTGGCGTCCTTCACTGTCATCTCTCACAGTTGTTTGGCTGATCTGGGCACTCGTAGCATCACTGTATATGGCGTCCTTCACTGTCATCTCTCACAGTTGTTAGGCGGACCTGGGCACTCGTAACATCACTGTATATGGCGTCCTTCTCTGTCATCTCTCGGTTGTTCGGCTGTCCTGGGCACTCGTAACATCACTGTATATGGCGTCCTTCTCTGTCATCTCTCATTTGTTTGGCTGACCTGGGCACTCGTAGCATCACTGTATATGGTATCCTTGTCTGTCATCTCTCGGTTGTTTGGCTGACCTGGGCACTCATAAACACACAAATATGGAACGAGGAATCCCTTACAGTTGTTTGGCTGACCTGGGCACTCGTAGCATCACTGTATATGGCGTCCTTCTCTGTCATCTCTCACAGTTGTTTGGCTGATCTAGGGACTCGTTGCATCACTGTATATGGCGTCCATCTCTATCATCTCTCACAGTTGTTTTGCTGACCTAGGCACTCGTAGCATCACTTTATATGGCGTCCTTCACTGTCATCTCTCACAGTTGTTTGGCTGACCTGGGCACTCGTAGCATCACTGTATATGGCGTCCTTCTCTGTCATCTCTCACAGTTGTTTGGCTGACCTAGGCACTCGTAGCATCACTGTATATGGCGTCCTTCACTGTCATCTCTCACAGTTGTTTGGCTGACCTGGCCACTCGTAGCATCACTGTATATGGCGTCCTTCTCTGTCATCTCTCACAGTTGTTTTGCTGACCTCGGCACTCGTAGCATCACTTTATATGGCGTCCTTCACTGTCATCTCTCACAGTTGTTAGGCGGACCTAGGCACTCGTAGCATCACTGTATGCGGCATCCTTCTCTGTCATCTCTCGGTTGTTTGGCTGACCTGGGCACTCGTACCATCACTGTATATGGCATCCTTCTCTGTCATCTCTCATTTGTTTGGCTGACCTGGGCACTCGTAGCATCACTGTATTTGGTATCCTTGTCTGTCTTCTCTCGGTTGTTTGGCTGACCTGGGCACTCATAAACACACAACTATGGAACGAGGAATCCCTTACAGTTGTTTGGCTGACCTGGGCACTCGTAGCATCACTGTATATGGCTTCCTTCTGTGTCATCTCTCAGTTGTTTGGCTGACCTGGGCACTCGTAGCATCACTGTATATGGCGTCCTTCTCTGTCATCTCTCACAGTTGATTGACTGACCTAGGCACTCGTGGCATCTCTGTATATGGCGTCCTTCTCTGTCATCTCTCGGTTGTTTGGCTGACCTGGACACTCGTAGCATCACTGCATATGGCGTCCTTCTCTGTCATCTCTCACAGTTGTTTGGCTGACCTAGGCACTCGTAGCATCACTGTATATGGCGTCCTTCTCTGTCATCTCTCACAGTTGTTTGGCTGATCTAGGAACTCGTAGCATCACTGTATATGGCGTCCTTCTCTATCATCTCTCACAGTTGTTTGGCTGACCTGAGCACTCGTAGCATCACTGTATGTGGTATCCTTCTCTGTCATCTCTCACAGTTGTTTGGCTGACCTGGGGACTCGTAGCATCACTGTATGCGGCGTCCTTCTCTGTCATCTCTCACAGTTTTTTGGCTGACCTAGGCACTCGTAGCATCACTGTATATGGCGTCCTTCACTGTCATCTCTCACGGTTGTTTGGCTGACCTGGGCACTCGTAACATCACTGTATATGGCGTCCTTCTCTGTCATCTCTCAGAGTTGTTTGGCTGAACTGGGCACTCGTAGCATCACTGTATATGGCGTCCTTCTCTGTCATCTCTCACAGTTGTTTGCCTGACCTGGGCACTCGTAGCATCACTGTATATGGCTTCCTTCTATGTCATCTCTCACGGTTGTTTGGCTGACCTGGGCACTCATAGCATCACTGCATATGGCGTCCTTCTCTGTCATCTCTCACAGTTGTTTGGCTGACCTAGGCACTCGTAGCATCACTGTATATGGCGTCCTTCTCTGTCATCTCTCACAGTTTTTTGGCTGACCTAGGCACTCGTAGCATCAATGTATATGGCGTCCTTCACTGTCATCTCTCACGGTTGTTTGGCTGAACTGGGCACTCGTAGCATCACTGTATGTGGCGTTCTTCTTTGTCATCTCTCACAGTTGTTTAGCTGACCTGGGCACTCGTAGCATCACTGTATGTGGCGTCGTTCTCTGTCATCTCTCAGAGTTGTTTGGCTGAACTGGGCACTCGTAGCATCACTGTATATGGCGTCCTTCTCTGTCATCTCTCACAGTTGTTTGCCTGACCTGGGCACTCGTAGCATCACTGTATATGGCTTCCTTCTCTGTCATCTCTCACGGTTGTTTGGCTGACCTGGGCACTCGTAGCATCACTGCATATGGCGTCCTTCTCTGTCATCTCTCACAGTTGTTTGGCTGACCTAGGCACTCGTAGCATCACTGTATATGGCGTCCTTCTCTGTCATCTCTCACAGTTGTTTGGCTGATCTAGGAACTCGTAGCATCACTGTATATGGCGTCCTTCTCTATCATCTCTCACAGTTGTTTGGCTGACCTGGGCACTCGTAGCATCACTGTATGTGGTGTCCTTCTCTGTCATCTCTCACAGTTGTTTGGCTGACCTGGGGACTCGTAGCATCACTGTTTGTGGCGTCCTTCTCTGTCATCTCTCACAGTTTTTTGGCTGACCTAGGCACTCGTAGCATCACTGTATATGGCGTCCTTCACTGTCATCTCTCACGGTTGTTTGGCTGAACTGGGCACTCGTAGCATCACTGTATGTGGCGTTCTTCTCTGTCATCTCTCAGAGTTGTTTAGCTGAACTGGGCACTCGTAGCATCACTGTATATGGCGTCCTTCTCTGTCATCTCTCACAGTTGTTTGCCTGATCTGGGCACTCGTAGCATCACTGTATATGGCTTCCTTCTCTGTCATCTCTCACGGTTGTTTGGCTGACCTGGGCACTCGTAGCATCACTGCATATGGCGTCCTTCTCTGTCATCTCTCACAGTTGTTTGGCTGACCTAGGCACTCGTAGCATCACTGTATATGGCGTCCTTCTCTGTCATCTCTCACAGTTGTTTGGCTGATCTAGGAACTCGTAGCATCACTGTATATGGCGTCCTTCTCTATCATCTCTCACAGTTGTTTGGCTGACCTGGGCACTCGTAGGATCACTGTATGTGGTGTCCTTCTCTGTCATCTCTCACAGTTGTTTGGCTGACCTGGGGACTCGTAGCATCACTGTTTGTGGCGTCCTTCTCTGTCATCTCTCACAGTTTTTTGGCTGACCTAGGCACTCGTAGCATCACTGTATATTGCGTCCTTCACTGTCATCTCTCACGGTTGTTTGGCTGAACTGGGCACTCGTAGCATCACTGTATGTGGCGTTCTTCTCTGTCATCTCTCACAGTTGTTTAGCTGACCTGGGCACTCGTAGCATCACAGTATGTGGCGTCGTTCTCTATCTTCTCTAACAGTTGTTTGGCTGACCCGGGCACTCGTAACATCACTGTATATGGCGTCTTTCTCTGTCATCTCTCACAGTTGTTTGGCTGACCTAGGCACTCGTAGTATCACTGTATATGGCGTCCTTCAGTGTCATCACTCACAGTTGTTTGGCTGACCTGGGCACTCGTAGCATCACTGTATATG
>JAHLWY010001534.1:0-18681 GCA_020002185.1 Paraescarpia echinospica | reverse complement strand
CTCTCCCTCCCTCCCTCCCTCACTCACTCCTTCTCTCCCTCTCTCCCTCTCTCCCTCTCTCTCCCTCTCTCCCTCTCTGCCTCTATCCCTTTCTCCCTCTATCCCTCCCTCTATCCCTCCCTCAATGCCTCCCTCTCTCCCTCCCTCTCTTTCTCTCTCCCTCTCCCTCCCTCCCTCCCTCCTCCTCACTCCAACTCTCCCTCTCTCCCTATATCCCTTTCTCACTCTATCCCTCCCTCTATCCCTCCCTCTCTCCCTCCCTCTGTTTCTCTGTCCCTTATTTATCAACCTGGCTAATTTACTAATTAATGTAGACCTTAGTATTATATAGTTTAGTGTCATTTTTAGTATTATGTCGCAGTTGTCGTCGTCTATTACTG
Source organism: Paraescarpia echinospica (assembly GCA_020002185.1). NCBI lineage: Eukaryota > Metazoa > Annelida > Polychaeta > Sabellida > Siboglinidae > Paraescarpia > Paraescarpia echinospica. The sequence goes on along the minus strand of JAHLWY010001534.1, from coordinate 18,301 downwards.
CCATTTCATCGTTTCAATTACACCAACGCATTCTACTAATTATTGTTGTCGCAGATGTTTTCGACATTCCATTTACGTCCCCAAATCCGACGTGTGCTGTGTCGTCTTCACGCCAATTCAAGACAGTGTACGACTTGTTTTATTACAGTCAAATATACAATCGGCGTGGGTAAAATACATTTCAGCCAATTATAATACACGTAGTGAACATTAATTAATTTGAAGAGTTTAAGGATCTAGATTGCAGTATACTGTCATAGGATGATGCCGAACCGAGACCACACACTCGCGCCATTCGCTCATCTGCTGCACACAATGAAAATGTTCACACTCGGTGTAGCTACGGTGAGTACACAAAGCACGTTATTATCACAAAACTACAACTAAATTGCTGAACAACGGTGGTTGCTCGCTGTCTTCGTTTCCCTCACCCATTGCAAGGGCGGAACCAGGAAGAGTCAGGGGACACGTTCCCCCTAGACCTTTGGAATCTGGCCGCGCTATGCTTGCTCAAGAATGGAGAGTGGCGTGTCCCCTAGACCCATTGATTGTATCCCGTTACGTGCCCCCTTTAGAAGTTCTGAAATTATGAACGTCGCTGCGAAAAAAATTCCAACACACCCACCTACGCGTCCCCTCCCCCATTAATCACATCCTAGACCCACCCTTGGTGCCAATTTAATGTTGTGCTGTCTGCTTACGTATAGGGTATGTAGTATTATATGTGAACGCTCTGTATTTGGTAAATTAAATAACGTTTACTATCAATTCACATGTATTAGAAATATACTATTATGGTTGATATGTCTGTCTGTCCGTCTTTCTGTCTGTCTGTCCGTCCGTCCGCCCGTCCGTCCGTCCGTCCGTTCGTCCGTCTGTATGTCGACATTTGCAGGTGGTACGTCAGTATGGTGACAGAGAAAGACTAACGAGGCCTGTCATTAACTGTTGTCGTGTTGCAGGACTTCCACTTCCCACAGATCTCGTGGCAGCTCATTCAGGTATGTTCGTCTACATTCCACAAGTCGAGCTAGCGCATGATGTGTATGGAACTATGTGTGTACGTAAGCCTACCAATGTGTATATGTATATTTATATGTATGTAGACATAATGTAATATAATATACGTAAAAACCCAGACTAAAACAAGGGAAAAGGATCAGTGATAACGTCGAGGAAAGAATATGAAAATGGATTGGGCATGTCCTAAAAAATGAAGATAGCCACTGGCTGAGGACTTGGCATCGATGACCGGAAGGAAGGGGAATGAGTGTTGCCCTATAAGAGCTGGCGAACAAATATTGAGAAACAGGCAATTGGTGTGTAAAACGTGTTCAGAAGCCAAGACCGCTACATAGCCAGAGTCAGGACAAACTGGATAAGTGCAACACAATCTTGAGTCATGTGGCCACTTTAGTCATGGTCAGCTAATTATAATGGGTCATTGGCATTGTTTGCAGACGGAGACAGGCGGACAGATCGTGTTCAACACTTCTGCCGTCAAACCGAAACACATAAGTTCGTGGCACGCCATCACAGCCGGCCAACGCAGGTATCGTAGGTAGCATCCACGGCATGCTACCAGTTAGGCAATTGGTTATTATAAGTGGCATCGTCGCGCGTTGCAATGGCCTATTCTTTACCTGCGTCACTTCCTGCCCCTGTTCTACTCGTAACCCGAAACTGTCCAGATATGACTTATTTCGGACAAGACTAACTAAAGTGGTTACAAAACAAGATATAAAATCTTAGAAACGATGTTTGCAGTATGATTAGCACGGAAAGAGAGCACGGGATACTATTGGACAGGGGAAAGGGTATCTTCATTAGTGGTTTATGTTAAAGTGGTTAGAAAGTGACCGTGTGAAGTTGTGTTATCAATGCCTTGAACAGAGGATGAACAAAAAAGAGAAATTAAAATGGGATCCCAGGCATGTGTATAGGCATGTGTACAGCCAGTGACAACATCAATTACATCCAAACATATTTCAGCAATGCCGCAACCAGTATGCGAAACATGTTTGTTTTTCAATACTCGTACGATTGTGTTAAGCGTATAAGATGCGTTTATCATGAATGTTATCACTACATAACTTTACAATTATATATTGTAGACGCGATTTCCGTGCAAATTATGGCATGAAAGCACAGCAGAGCTACGTGTTTTGGTTTGAGAGAACTGTAATAGACAAGGTAAGTGTTATATTTGTGTCTAGGCCTACTAGGATGCAATATTTCAGTAACGGGTACAGTTTTAGGTTTTGCAAGCCTCAACAGGGGAGCCATGGGAATGTTTTTGGTTACTTCCCACAACGTTCCAACTCCTATAAAAGTAGATTTTAAATGGCCGTGGAAACAGGCCATCGACATTGTTTGTGTATCATGCAAACCGGGATTAACAGAGCTCATAACATAATACATTGAGGTTTGCTAATTGCCAAAAATATATTACATATAGTATGTTCGTATCCACCATCTGGTACTTTAATAGTATGTTTGTATCCACCAACTGGTACTTTAGTAGTATGCTTGTATCCACCAACTGGTACTTTAGTAGTATGTTCGTATCCACCAATTGGTACTTTAGTAGTATGTTTGTAACGACGGTGCTACGGACAGCGTTGTGTTACAGGGAGACGGAATTTATGTGGCACAGTTCGACAAACCAAACAAAGGTTGGCTGGGATTCCTTGTCAAGGTACCACGTTGTTACAGCACATGTATAATACCCGGTAACATATTGTTATTAATCTATGACTGCCTGATGAATCACATCATATAAATTAAAGGAAAATGCAACGGTTTGGTGTTATGCACCTAAAAGAGTAAATACAAACTAACCTACAAACAAAATGTTCACGTCAATGATTTACCCAGAACATGTCTCAAAGTGGAATATGCGTTTCCTAATAAACTGTTGGCGTGACATTGTTGATTATAATTGCCAATGGTCACTTTGTATTAATTTGGTTAGGTACATAACATCCAGTAATGCCTTTTGTATCCTTTTTAACTGAAACTGGTATGGCAAGAAAAATATCGAATTTGTTATCGCCACTAATTTTTTTGAAGTATAGGCATAACACGTTATATTCGGATTTAATCTCGCTTAAGAGATTCAAGTGAATTTGCCAAAAGATGACATCATAAGTCGCTTATATGTGTCCCGACGTAAACAATCAAGTGTTATATAATCGTACATTTCACAAGTTTGTAGAAAAAAATAGAACTGGGTAGACATCATCTAAATGGACTGTAGTGATGCCAGCATTCGTTTGTTGCCAGGCGGACTACGAAGGGCCACGAGGCCAACCACTGACAGTGACGTCAGAGGTGAACATTGTCCCCGACACGTTCCCGTACCCGCCGTGCAGGGGGGGTGCGTGTTACGGGACGCTAGTGTGAGAAAACACTGGACGACATCATGCTAGCAAGATCGATGTCACATTGATGCAAATTGCTAGGTTGAGATAATACTTCATCGTGTTTGGAGAAGAAATAATGCAGTGCAAGAATGGTTATCAAAATATGCAGGCATCATTATAACTGAATTGAGATGTATCCAACATGTCTGAATTGAATGGGTAGACGAGCGAAATTCCAAAATACACTGGCTGGTAATCCATTATGGTAGTAATTGAGTCAATTCGTTCAGAAATTGTGTTGGCATCAGGCTTTTTATGTGAAGAAGTTTGCATAACCTACTGATAATTTACATGTATGTGAGTCACAGCCTCACAGGCTGACGCCGGGTGCGATTCGTCAAAGGCTGACGAGGAATGCGAGTTGCGCCAGGACTTGACATGAGTGTCATCTGTTGATTCCTCAAAGGCTGACGAGGAATGCGAGTTGCGCCAGGACCTGACATGAGTGTCATCTGTTGATTCCTCAAAGGCTGACGAGGAATGCGAGTTGCGCCAGGACCTGACATGAGTGACATCTCTTTTCAGTTGTCTTAGTTGACCAGTTGGTAAGTCGATTGTTGGTACTCAGCCGAGACGGCGCTACTTTGGGTGTTAAACGACATCCCGGGACCCTTCCAGTGCGATTCTCACGAGCTCATAAGCACGATTTTCCTTTAAAAATCGATTTCGGTTCTTAACAATGTTCGGAACAATAAAATGCGTGTCACTAAAAAAAACGCCGATGGCGTACTGAAGAACTCATCAAGACACACCGCGCGTGATTACGATTCCAGCATTTCAATGACAATTCCCTCGGTTGGACGTAGATAAACGTTCTCGAGCGAGATAATCGAGTTCATCGTAAACTCTCTCGGTATTTGCATGTTGTGGGTAGTAGCAACGACCCGACCATACGCCTTCACGAGATTTTTAGTACTGGGAGCGAAGAAGTCGACGGTTGCGTCGAGCGGGCCAAAGTTGATGGCAACGAGGTAGCTCTTAAAGCGGTGTGCGTGGCGCACGTAGCAGAATACGCTCGCGTGAACTCCAATCGGCGAGAACTTCCCGAATCGGAATGCAGGTTTATGGCGTAGCGCGGACAGGAGGCGGTACACCTCGACGTTTGACACGCCAACACCCAGCGCTTTCTGGGTCTACAACCACACACACAGCACTAAGGTAAAAAATGAGATGACAAAGGCACAATACCATATGCCAAAAAGTACAATTGCTGTTGCTTAGCATGTTTCTATTTCCTACACTCAACCAAACTACCTGCTACAAACTACACACGACCGTACGGTTTGGAGGGCCATGATCGCCAACGCCTGTGACAGACATGGCATATAGAAGAAGAAGAAGATACTCAACCAAAATAATAAAGGTGGTGGCAATTATTGTTTCAACCAGAACCAATGTATAGCAAATATGCACTTTCAAAAAATGTATACGCGTGCAGCGTCTACTCCAAACGCTGAACCAATCGATTCAACAATTCTCATTCTCACAAAGGACTGTAAATGAATGGAACAGATTATCTCCTGATTGTGTTGGTGCTAGTAGCGTGAATATGTTTAAAAATAAAATCGACACACACACCTTAAAAAGGCGGGATACATGTAGATAAAAAGTATTGGACTCTCGATAAGCCAAAAGGCTTCCTTGTCCACCTGCCATCCAGAGTAATTTTCTGGATGGCAATCTTGTTAAATCTTGTTAAACAAGCCTGCTTTTTTTAAACAAACAATTCTAGTTAAATGCATGCAACTGAAAACAAAAGCATTTCAGCGAATCATGTGCCACCCTCAGTGAATGTAGTTTTCTCGCCCTGTGCCCTCTTTCAGCTTTAAATGAGTATTTTCATCAGCACTAAGTAATCAAGTTGAGGGGCACTAATTGAAGCCACGCGACTACCTACCTTCACGTTGACTGTGAGATAGTTGGAGCCGATAGGGCGCCAGGGTGTACGCCCGCCTGTGAAGCCAGCGTTCCTCAGCGACGTCCATTGCATGGGAGACCGGCACTCGTCATACTTGATTTGTTGTTGGGTGAGTTGCTGCACAAGACAACACATCATTTATACGGACATTCTCCGATACAAACAATCGTTAGATGCACTAACAAAAAGTGCCCATCCTCCAGTAGACATTACAAGTATTCTATCGCCACGCTCAACCGAAAGACAAATAGCGCTTTTTAACATTCCCGTCGGTTAATGGTTCTTGTCGATTAAGGGTTCGTGCTGGGGGTTAGACTGACGTGAAGTGATTGTTTGAGTGATTGTTTAGAACTAAGTAGACGCCGGCGCATCAGTTAACGTAACTTGTACCAATCGTTCAAAACGTGTTTAATCGACCAGAACCGATAGGAAATGTTTAAAAAGAGCTACCTTTCTTTCGAGGGATCGTCGATGAATCCCTGAATGTTTGGCGCACGATATGCAAGTTGTCTTATACAAAAACGTCGTCATGCATATCCAAATAAATAACATCACAACACCTATGGTTTCCGTTCTTTTCTGTCATTAATATGAATTTAACTTTGAAACGTTTAAGGGTGCCTCCCACGATTGCGACCCCTTGGTCTTATCGAGCCTCCCTCAATACAAGAATATTGTGTCAACTGTTTTTCTTTAATAAAAACTTACAGAGACACACACAGACACATACACATGTGCACACGTACACACGTACGCTCGTATACACGTACATACGTACACACGTACATACATACACACATACAAACATACACACATAGACAGAAGATTACCCTCGAGTAAAGCATGAGCTTCACTCTGCTAGACGAATACCCCGAGTAAAGTATGAGCCTCACTCTGACAGAAGAAAACCCGACTAAAGTATGAGCCTTTCTCTCAGAATACCCCCCGACTAAAGTATGAGCCACACTCTGACAGAAGAAAACCCGACTAAAGTATGAGCCTTTCTCTCACAGAAGAATACCCCCCAACTAAAGTATGAGCCTCTCTCTGACAGAAGAATACCCCCGAGTAAAGTATGAGCCTCACTCTGACAGAAGAATACCCCCGAGTAAAATACAAGCCTTACCTTCGCCTTCATCGGCCGTTGTAAAGAAGACAGACTGGTGAACTCGGCCGCCCACAACAACGGGGGTCGGCTCCACATAACTCAAGACTGCCGTTGGTCACGTTCACCAGACTAGCAGCAATCCTCTCGTTTGCCGCCATGTACACATGGCAGAACAACTTGGTGCTCTGTCAAGTAGAGTAAAACCACCTTCACTACATACATTGGTTTAATGACGACAGGAGATTGTCTATGGAAACAACAGTTTGCTTTCTCTTGTTGTCTGTCATGCTTTTCAAGGACAGCCACCCACTGCAAGGGCTCTTCTTGCGTGTTTCTCCTCTTCCTTCTTATCCTCTTCCTCAGAAGTTAGAGCTTTGTGTGTGTTCATAAGGGTTCTGACTACTCCTAACTTCTGGTGCTTCAGGCGGTGGGGTGCCAATTTCGGTTATACTTACAAACTTCCACGCTTCTGTGATGATGTCTTTCTGTTGTACCAATAAATCTATCATGACAAGACAATGACTCTGTCTCTAGACAGATAATATGACATTATGGATATGGTAATTAGTAGGGGCTACTAACTCAAATTAACTACCCTGTCTATCTACTGTGTCTTATCACAGAATCAACCGTTGATCTAAATCATACTTTACTGACTATTTTAAAATGAAATCAAATTAAACTCTCCTTGAATACACTGAAGATCCGGTTTCTCCGAGTATTCATATCACATACCAAGTTTCTTGAGTGGTAATTATGTATAAAATTAATCTAGGTCTACTACCCACCAGTGTTTTGTCTACAGCGTCCATCTCCACAGTAACAATCCTGGCACTCTGAGCCTCAGACAGGTCTTTGTTGGCAACGATTGGTAGACCTTGAAACAATAGAACAAAGTACACTATGCGTACCAAATGACAGCGGACAGAAAACTAACTAGGCTAACGGGAGATAACCAAAGGAAGATCTGGATGAAACTGAGGATCACACGGAATAACTAACTAACTAGGCTAACGGGAGATAACCAAAGGAAGATCTGGATGAAACTGAGGATCACACGGAATAACTACTTGCAACATGACGAACAAGATGTTTATTTGACCCCAAATAACGTATTACATATGCATACATTGTACATACTTCAACTATGATTAAACTGAACTCATAAAGATTAACACAAAAATAGTACAACAAAAACAATCAAAAAGGGGTGGGTGATGAGTGTGTCACCGTCATAGAAGCCACTCATTATATCAACAAGGCTGGAGTCCTGTCAAATACTGTATTGTTATTACTGTTGGTGAGCCACGTGCTTGGTTTACGTATATCACGGCCATATACCTGTTTAGCAGCATCATCTAGCAGAGTTGTGTAATGGGTGTGCGCTTTGTGCTGCCGCCATACAGATCGTCTCGTGTCTTTACATAATTATCTATAGCTATTCTTATATGTGCGTGGAGAGTTTAGTTCTATGTTATACATACTCGGGGAGTTTGGGCATCTTCATTCCTAATCGGGAATTATCTAGGCTTCGATTAGACGCATCCAACCCCTCTGCCTTAGCTTTCTCGGCTTCTAGGTGTAATGTTGCCATCTCTTTCTCATGCAACATTTCTTCTAGCCTCATCTTACTATCCATCTCCTCCATGGCGCGCTGGCGCTCAAGCGCTCTATCCTCACGCTCAAGTGCTCTCTCCTCACGCTCTATAGCGGCTTTCTCCTTAGCACACTGGCGCTCACGCTCAAGTGCTCTCTCCTCACGCTCAATACCGGCTTTCTCCTTAGCCTGCTGTTGCTCAAGCTCAAGTGCTCTCTCCTCATGCTCTATCTTGGCTATCTCTTTAGCCTGCTGCTGCTCTTGCCGAACAAACTGTAAGAGCTCAGCTCCTTCCAATTTCAACTTCTCGCCTATCTCCATAAGCTGTTGAAATTCCATAGTGTATTCCTATTACTAGCTATCTAGGTAATATCTATGGAAACACTTTAGAGGGGCTTATCTATCCACCTCTAATAGTCGAGTCAAACTATGACAACAAATAACTAGGGTCACTTTGGATCTCCTAGATATCCGACTAATTCACTATGTGGGCTGCACGAAAATACTCACTGCATCAGGCCGACGGGGGACCTTCTATAACCACACATAAACTGGGTCAACACGGGACCAAATACTAGGATCTAACACGACTTCCTAGTGATGCATCTATCCTACTATGCTGGCTGCAAGGAAATATCCAGTGCATAAGGCCGACGGGGGACCTTCTCTAACCAACGTACCTCGGCTAGGGACCGTACACTAGTCAACTACTGGACTAACTCTGGGACTGCTAGCGCACACATAAACTGTATGCTTTACAAACGATAACTAATAGCTGCAATAACAATCGTCATCGTATTCAGTCTATCTTACTGTCAATCGTTGTTACTCGTGAACCCCTTACTTCATTTAACCCATTAAGTAATGGTTCGTACCCTAGGTAAATAACTTCTCGATAAAGTAACTGATAGTTAATGGAATTTAGTTTCCTTCCTTAAAAGATGAAGTTCGTGGAGGACCTAGCTTCTTAGTTTGGCACTGTCTTGCCTCTAAACTAATATCTCAAACATGTTATCCGGTAATAAGGAAACGTAATGCTCTTGTTCAGCGAATCCTGTGCACCAAAAGTTACCGCCCAACTCAAAATCCCGGACGAGCCCCCAGTTGTCACAAAATCGAGTGTAAGTATTAATAAATTGGCGGTACCCGATTTGACATAGCAAGTTATAGGTTCAGGTGCACTAGGATCCGGAGTGAACGAGAGACATAACGTGACATCAGATATGTATGTACGAGAAGCCAACTGGCATTCCCATTTAATACATCAACAATAAACAAAAGCGGTTCAGTGATAGTTGGCCAACCGTTACTCTGCTATGACATTATATTTATAACACCATACAGATACATTGTACTCGACGAGTATGCATCCAAATACGAAATTACATGGGAGACAATTTAAACAGCTGGTCACTTACATGAAGACGGGTATACACCGTTGTAAAGTCTATGAACTGTAACGAATGAATGTCTCGTGATGTGTGAAAGTCGACGTTCGCATCGGTCGCTTTCGGCGAGATGTCAGGACGAAGTCGAAAGTCGCTCGGCGAACGAATTCACGTAGATGAAAGCAGGCGAATCGGGCGATCAAGTAGACGGTAGATTTGCCTTGTCGATCCCACGCGAATCACCAGGCGACAACACGGAATCGATGTCACGACATCGGCGATGTCGAGAAGGTCTGTCACGGAGTCTGTGTTACGACAGCTAGCAGACGAAACGGTGGTGGCCTTGCATTCGAAGATCACATCAAACCAGGAACTGCAGTCGGTTATCGCTCAGTCTTCTTCAACGCGTGAGAAGTGCAGCGTCTCACAACTAATCAGTACTGTTGAAATCGTAGAAGTATTTACTACAGGCGTTGGGCGGACACACGTTTCAGCCCAATTCCTGGAGACGAGAGTGCAACACTTTCTTCTGCTAAAATGTTCGTCTGGCCACGAATGGCCGTCCGTCCCTTATATAACTTGACGACCGGAAGTTAGTCTGACCAATTACAACACTTAATACAAATTAAAGTCGCTTCCAAAACTGGCTCCCGAAACCATTCACACTTCGAAGCAATCCATTCAACTCGTTGAGTTTAAAATAGATTTTGCGAGCTAAACGTATGGCTATATAAGTGCTCATTCAATCTTTAACTTACGTGAATTACTTACATAATTAATATCACTGGATTCCCTGTATCGAGCCGGATACCACAATATTCATCGTACATTCCAACTATCATGAATTAATCCATAATTTTAATAAAACACGCTCTCTATTCATAAGCTCCATGTGACCCTAGTGTTTTTCATTCACACCTACATTTCTGTAAACAACTTTTATAAGTTCATAATATAATCTTTTTATAACTACAACTTAAGTAGTTTGACAGGTCACCATATTATCAGTCATGTTAAATAATTTCTACAGGTACCAAATTTGGTATACCTAACCGTAGAATTAGCGGTGTACGCTACAAATGAAATTAATTAAATCTGACTCGTCGGCAGTTAAAACGTTACACGCCTTAATCGCCAGAGGGCACCAGCGTATACCTCCGCGACAATACATACCAGAGATGGCAGCACCATCCCACCAACCATACTTGCATACAAAACCACTGTTCTAAAGCCTGATTAAATTCTATACAAACCACTTTGTGACATTGATCTTGATCCTCAGAAGATGGTAGCCTTAGGTAGTGATGGTGCAAGTATCATGCTAGGTAGACAATCAGGTGTTGTAGCTCGACTGAAAACCAGTGTTCCATGGCCGATAGGCAATCACTGTGTTGCCCATCGACTGACCCTAGCTGCTGGACAGACATCTGGCAGTGTGCACCACCTGAACAGATTCAAGTCAATTGTTGATCGGCTCTTCAGATTCTACAACTTCTCTGCAGTCAGGACAGCTGGGTTGGCCGATATACAGAAAGCCCTTGACCAACCACAGTTGAAGTTCAAGCATGCCCTTGACATGAGATGGCTGTCTCATGACGTGCCCGTCACTGCGCTCCGCAGCTGCTTGTCTGTTGTTGTCAGCAGCTTGTCAAGGGAAGTGGGGCAGAGAAATGATGCACAAGCTCTTGGACTGTTGAAGTCTGTACAGACATATGACATTGTAGCTGCAGTCCACACCTTCTGTGATGTGTTGCCACCACTGTCACAGTTGTCAAAGGCATTCCAGTCATCAGTCATTGACCTGTCTGTCGTCAAACTATTGGTGACAGATTCCCTGACATAGAACTGATTGAATCATTCACATTGCCGGACCATCGCAGTTTCCCAGGAACAACCTGGTAGCACTGAACTGCCATGGAAATGACAAGATCGATGCACTTCTTGATCAATACAATGGCCTTCCTCAGCTCAACAAGACCGAGACAAATCAAGAATGGCAACTCTACAAGCACACGGTTGTTGCTGACCAGAACCTCGCTATAGACAGCAACTGAGATGATGAGATTGCTGTCAACAGAGCGTCCACTTGGCCATGTGTTTCCAATTCTGGCAGTGTTGGCCAAGATCTATCTACTGTTTCCAGTATCAACAGCTGACTGTGAAAGAGGTTTTTTGACTCTTGGCAGAATCAAAACCAAATTGAGAAACAGTTTGTCAACAAAAATGCTACACAGTCTCATGTTGCTTGCAATCGAGGGGCCTGATCCATTCACTTTGAAACAACTTACCAGATCTGGATGCAGAAACCGAGAAGAGTCAATGTGAAAGTCTGAGACTAAGTTAACCAGCACAGCCACATGCTGTTGGGCCATATGCATAGCCTAAGACTTTCATGTTAGACTGCCTGAACTTGCTCGATAGCTTGAACTTTGAAATATGCAAATGACATATAAAACAAGATGTGCTACTTTTATTTAATATTTAAATTACGTTCGGAAAATCGACAGTAAATGCTTTTGAGAACATATCATTTTTATAGGGGGACATCTTTGAGGTACTAGTACCCTGCATATATAGGTTACCCTCTCTACCTCCTTTAATTGGAATCATATATACTTATTCCCTCCATTCCTTTCACAAATGCTGGGGAGACCTTAAACCAAGATATTATAATATATTTCACATATTTATGTTACTGGTGAGCGACCGTAGTCACAAGCATGCATGCATGCACACTCGCAAAAATTATTAATAGAAATACCTGAGACAAGTCCAGTTTTCTCACAGCCTCCAGCAGCTTGTCTTGTGGCACAGCTTCGTCCTCTGTAAGCAGAATCACCTACAGCAAGACAACTCTTATAGCAAGGAAATGTTTACAGCAGTTCCTCGTGACAATTTAATGTTGACAGCACATCATTTGTGGCAATGTAATGTTTATATCACCATCCTCATAGCTATATATTGTTTACAACAAACCCATCATAACAATGTAATGTTTACAGCAAAGCCTTCATGGTAACATAATGTTTACAGTACACCCCTCACAGCAATGCACTGTTCACATCACCCCTTGTGGTAATGTAATGTGTACATCACCCGTTTGTGGCAATGTAATGTTTACAGCACACCCATCATGACAATGTAATGTTTACAGCACACGATATATATGACAATGTAATGTTTACAGCACACCATATATATATATATATGACAATGTCATGTTTACAGCACACCACAACCCACTGTAGCAATGTAAGAAGGTTGATAAAACTGATACCTATCTATCAACAATCAATCTGTTAATATTAGATTGTATAGTGTTAACATGTCGATGTGGCTATCAGTCTGCAACTACAACAGTTTTACATGTATGGACAGAACAAGATGATCTTGACAGGTTGATCAAATGGTCTGAAAAGTGACAAATGCTGTTCAATTTTGGGAAATGTAAATACCTCCACACAGGACATGGGAACGAAGAGGTAGAATATACAACGGGGGATACTGTACTAAATACTACTGTAAAAGAAAAGGACTTGGGGTTAACCATTAGTAAACTGCTATTCCCTTTGGGTAAATAACAATTCAAACCATAACAATTTATAATGTCACCTTGTATAGCCTGGTCCTTGAGTGTGTCAGTCTGTCTACTGATATATGCAACTATTTGTATATGGCACTTAAAGGAAATAAAAATAAGGCATTAGCTAAAATCCTTTTTCCATGTGTACACAAAGTTTAACCATGTATGTAACATTTGACATTAAAAAAATACAGAAAAATACATTTGTAGCATAAATTCGATTTTAAACCCGTCTGTGTAGCGATTCCCGCGGAAAATAAAAATTTAATGAGCTAGATGTTCACATGGTATCGTGACGTCACTTATGACACACACTCGCATCAGGCCAACCCTTTCCATGCATTCAGAGCATGTTTACAAGTATAGCTTTTGGGTCGAAACGAGCGTCAGAATGAGTTATTGTGCAATATTCCGATGAAATACAAACACTAGTCATCACAGAGGAACAAGCAGTTATCTTACCGTTCCACATGAATCCAATTTTATTCAAAACAATGAATGTGAATGGGCCTACAAGTCGACTAGATTTCACCGAACTTGGGCTCGTTTTCAGAATAATTATATCGAATGCAACCGACGAGAGATAATCTACACCAATAAACATACATAGCAAACATACATTGTATCCAGCTACAGAACGTAACGTGTATAATCTCATAATATCACTAGAATATCGATGTACGAAGGAGGAGTTGTACAATTTATCATAACAACTTAAATCAGTCAGTGAATTTCTGTCGGTCCTGTTAGGGTTAGGGTTAGGGTTAGGGTTAGGGTTAGGGTTAGGGTTAGGGTTAGGGTTAGGGTTAGGGTTAGGTAACAGACTTTGTAAAATAATTAGCATAAATAATCTTTGTTAGGGCAATAAACTGGCTGGAATAAAATGGTTCGTGTATGATTTTAACTGGTGGCGGCCTATAACGGGTCGAATGAGAACTGTAAAATTGATGGTTCTAATTGTCCCGTCAGATGGCATTACCAATAACTAACCCGTTACTTAGAACATTTCGGCGGGCCATGGGGAAATTAATATAGACATAAACCAGCGAAGTAAACTGGTAGAAAATGATTAAGTAAATTTTACCTCGTTTGTCTGTCTCAATCGATGGGTCGTTCAGCGTTGATCAATCGATGATTCGGCAATTTCTTGGGAGCACACGAAACTGTCTGCGTGCACAAGCGCATGAATGCACTCTTTATATACACGAATACAGGCAGCTGACTTAATTCGTTTAGTAGATAGTGACACGAAACGACGGCGGCCGGCCAGCCGGCGCGACGCATAAATGAAGCCATCTTTCGCCATTAACAATTCCGCACCACATCTGCGAACAAATAAAACATACATACCATGCCCAAAATGCCGGCCGCCTGCCCGCCCGCGCAATTCGGATAGCTTAATTTCCCGCCCGCTTGTCAGTCGCCAACGTCCGTTTACCAGGCAACCAATGAAACGCTGGCACGCACGCACGTGCGACACTTAAACACATTTAATCTGTTTACTGCGTGTCAAAATGGTGCACGTGCGCAAGAGAAGATACCATAACCATTCTTACACCAGCTGGCGCCTGAACTTGTAACATTGTTCAGCACGGCTTTTTAATGATAATTAGAAACCAGAAAAATTTGACATATATATATATATATATTTACGTGCTCAAATAATATCTTGAGGTGTAACATTATTAACAGTGACGTGAAATACATGTCTTGAATATGCCAGTACTGCATGGTTCAATTCCCTGTATATATACACATTTTACTTGATTTGGTCAAATTTGTAAACAGTGTTATAATATATCTATGTAATTTCTATGTAATGCTAACACACATTATCCTGATCATAATCAAATGTTATTAATGCGCGATATAGTTGAATTTGCATAACAGTATAACATAGAACTAATTAAACTGACTTCGCTCGCACACTTTCAACAGGGACACAACTAATGAACAATGAATTGAGCCGGTAAACTGATTTGAAGAAACAAAAACCAATGTATAGCTTTTCAATATCACTAGTCTATTGCCACTGACACATTAGCCATCAAGGGATTGAGGTGTCAACCTGGGCAGAGTGCTGGCAGTGGCTATTATTAAAGCCACATGTTTTTACATAGTCGTAGACTGTGCTATTAAAACAGCATTACACCTTTTTACAGGTGTGGACTTGTAGTGATTCTCTTGAACAACCGAACTGAGCAGACCGCGAGAGAGAGAGAGAGAGAGAGAGAGAGAGAGAGAGAGAGAGAGAGAGAGAGAGAGAGAGAGAGAGAGAGAGAGAGAGAGAGAGAGAGAGAGAGAGAGAGAGAGAGAGAGAGAGAGAGAGAGAGAGAGAGAGAGAGAGAGAGAGAGTGAGAGAGAGAGAGAGAGAGAGAGAGAGAGAGAGAGAGAGAGAGAGAGAGAGAGAGAGAGAGAGAGAGAGAGAGAGAGAGAAACAGTGTAGCCATGCAGCCGTGTCGCAGTTTGGTCAGTTTATCAATCGGTGACTGAATATGTATTACCTACCCCCATGCAGTGCCTATACTGTGTGCAGAATTTGTTGGAAGAAATATAATATGTAATCCAGTACACTGACAAACGTGTAATGTCCAAGAGTAACTACATCGTCGTTTCGTTTGTTTTGTATTAAGCAGACGACAATTTCGACTGGCGGTGAAAAATGTAATAACTTGTTCTTGACGTTACACATATAAAGCGTTTTTTTGAGGAAGTGAGTAATTGTTATATAAACAAGTAAGGAATGATGTAAGGTAATCGATTTATAGATACGTATTAAAAAATTAGAATGGATTCGATCATCTTCGATCGGAACTAGTCGTACGTATATTTGGTAAATTTGATTTGAAATAGTAAGTTTTTTTCCGAAATAAATTACTTATGAACTGTAATTTAGGAGATGAAAACGTACTATACAGAAATGCCAGTGTTTTCTTGTGAATTAGTAAAAAACAAACCGGCCGAAGCGGTTTGTTTGCGCGTCGCCATAGCAACGGCTACCGTGTAGATTTCGCAGTTTGATTTTGTCGGAATTTGAAAGATTTAATGCTTTGTGAGAGCGGATAAAAATCAGCGTGATAAGTGAGCGGATTTTCGGCTCGGTCATGAAATTTCCGCACTCAATTTTCAGTCGTTTACGCGTAATAAATGTGAACGTGTCGAGTTTTGAACGGGACAAACAGTTGTTATTATTTCTACGATAAGGCTCATCGGAATGGATGCGAAATGACTGGATTGCTTGCAAGAGAAGCGCTGAAAATTGGCAGTTGTATAGAATAAGTGTATAGGAAACATTTGTTGCGAGATTTAACTTGTGTCTGACGTGAAAATGTAGAATTGGTAAGTTTGAACGGCCGATTGAAAATCGTTAAAGCTCGGTCGATGAGGTACAACATCGGGTGTACATGTTTGTGACTACGGCATTGCGTCATGAAATGTGAATCCATCCGTTAATGCATTAGGCGTGCCTAGGAAAGACGCAAAAAATAATTGCGACATAAAGTGGATTTTTTTTGACAAGCTATTTCGCGTGAAAGCCTCACGGACGTCGGCTTACGGTAACTCGATGCTCGGTAGCGACATCTTGCGAAGAGAATTGTCACTAACGTCTATGAACAGATAATCCGCCAGATGGTGCCAGGGTAGAGTGGCGGGACGGAACAACATCCGGTCGGTGTGTGTGTGTGTGTGTGTGTGTGTGTGTGTGTGTGTTTCCGTCTCGACTTCCCGCCGCGAAGTTGCGCGTGCTGTGAGCAGATTACGGAAATTACGCGTATCATAGGACATCATTAAGTCCGATGATTGATCGAATGACCTGTTGGCCGGCCGGCCGCGATCCTTTGTCGAAGAACTGACACGAGGGAAAGCCGCACTTTTGTGCCGGCTCTCTATCTCTGGACTGGAGAGATGGAGGCCGGCACGACAGTTCGGTTAGCGGGCGCGTAATTTGCGACGTGAAATCTAAGTGTCGGCAGCGCTGTTGGGCGGGCAAACTAGTCGATCGGTGACTTGTGGGTGTCGGCGAAGACACGGCACCGGTCGACGATTGGCCGCCTTTGCGGCCGTCGACACTTAGATAAAATGTATTTCTGGCAGGGGGGGCTGTGTTGGTCACGCTCAATTTTTCTCCATTACCGTATCTACTATATTTACGCCAGGGGTGGGGGGTGGGGGTGGGGGGGGGGCGTTGTGCACGCAAGGTGCCTATAATGCTTTGTTTGCGGGAGGGAAGCATTCAGCCACGCTGAAATCAAAGTACTCTTAGACAGATGGAAGAGAGCAACGTAGATGGACATCGAAGAGGGTTGCTTCGCCTTCGCCTATGCCTGCCCTAGAACGTGTGCTTAGCGGCGTTACCGTATATATATATACTAAAAGTGTGGGTGGGTAGGTTATTGCAATAGACAAGAGTAAGAGGAATTGGATAAATGTTCCTACGTAGCGCATTATGCATAGAGGACAGCTGAAAGTGTCTAGCTTGAGTGTGCGAGAGCATGAGTGATTGAGTGAGTGAGTGAGTGAGTGAGTGAGTGAGTGAGTGAGTGAGTGAGTGAATTGAATTGAATTGAATTGACTAGAGTAAATAAGATTAATGGAATTCAATTCAGATAATTTATTTAAATTCATCAACAAATGGATTTTACCCAACAATGAGGTAGTAAAGCAATTATATACATAACAATACATACAATAAATTATACTGTACATAGTCGCATAAATTTGTACATCAATTTTTGACACACACACAATACTTCCTAATACAATAGGTAATGCAATAATCTTGCCACATTAGTCTTTGATAGTCTGATCATGAATGTACAAGATTCTGAAAGCAGCCAAACTGGTTTGACACATGCAGCATCAACTATCCAACAATCCAACAATGTCGGTCTCGGTGAACAATTTTTGACACGCACACAATACTTCCTAATACAATAGGTAATGCAATAATCTTGCCACATTAGTCTTTGATAGTCTGATCATGAATGTACAAGATTCTGAAAGCAGCCAAACTGGTTTGACACATGCAGCATCAACTATCCAACAATCCAACAATGTCGGTCTCGGTGAACAATTTTTGACACGCACACAATACTTCCTAATACAATAGGTAATGCAATAATCTTGCCACATTAGTCTTTGATAGTCTGATCATGAATGTACAAGATTCTGAAAGCAACCAAACTGGTTTGACACATGCAGCATCAACTATGCAACAATGTCGGTCTCGGTGAACAATTTTTGACACACACACAATACTTCCTAATACAATAGGTAATGCA
>JAHLWY010001533.1:0-18682 GCA_020002185.1 Paraescarpia echinospica | reverse complement strand
GGGGATACTGTTCACTATGAATTTGTCATTGATGGTGTACAAGGATACAGTTCACTGTGTCAGAATCATTGTTGTTGTACCTGGATACTGTTCACGGTACCAGAGTCATTGTTGGTGTACGTTCAAACTGTTCACTGTGTGAGAGTCATTGTTGGTATTATTGGATACTGTTCACTGTGTATGTGTCATTGATGGTGTTCAAGGATACTACTCAATGTGTGAGAATCATTGTTGTTGTACGGGGATACTTTTCACTGTGTAAGAGTCTTTGTTGGTGTAGGGGGATACTGTTCACTGTGAAGAGTCATTGTTGGTGTACGGGGATACTTTTCACTGTGTAAGAGTCTTTGTTGGTGTAGGGGGATACTGTTCACTGTGAAGAGTCATTGTTGGTGTACGGGAATAATGTTCACTGTGTAAGAGTCATTGTTGGTGTACGGGGATACTGTTCACTGTGTAAGAGTCATTGTTGGTGTTAGGGAATAATGTTCACTATATAAGAGTCATTGTTGGTGTACGGGATACTGTTCACTGTGTAAGAGTCATTGTTGGTGTACGGGGATACTGTTCAATGTGTAAGAGTCATTGTTGGTGTATGGGGATACTGTTCACTGTTTAAGAGCCATTGTTGGGTGTACGATACTGTTCAATGATAGAATGTAATTTTTGGTGTACAAGTTTACTGTTCACTGTGTGAGAGTCATTGTTGATGTACGCGGATAATGTTCACTGTGTGATAGGCATTGTTGGTGTACGCGGATACTGTTCACTGTGTGAGAGTCATTGTTGGTGTACGCGGATACTGTTCACTGTGTGATAGGCATTGTTGGTGTTCTATCATAATGGTCACTATTTTAGAGTATTTATTGGTGTACGGGGATTCTGTGCACTGTGTGAGGGCCATTTTTGGTGTACTGGAATACAGTTCAATGTGTAAGATTCATTGGTGGTGTACAAGGATACTTTTCACTGTGTGAGAGTCATTGTTGGTGTACGGGGATATTGTTCACTCTGTGGTAGTCATCGTTGGTGTACGGTGATACTGGTGTCTATTTGAGAGTCATTCTTGGTGTACGGGGATACTGTTCACTGTGTGAATGTTAATTTTGGTGTACGGGAATACTGTTCACTGTGTGAGAGTCATTGTTGGTGAACGGGGAAATTGTTCACTGTATAAGATTCATTGTTGGTGTTCGTGGATACGGTTTACTGAGTGAGAGTCATTGTTTGTGTACGAGGATACTGTTCACTGTGTAAGAGTCTTTGTTTGAGTACGGGGATACTGTTCACTGTGTGAGAGTCTTTGTTGATGTACGGGGATACTGTTCACTGTGTGAGAGTCTTTGTTGGTGTACGAGGATACTGTTCACTGTGTGAGAGTCTTTGTTGATGTACGGGTATACTGTTCACTGTGTGAGAGTCTTTGTTTATGTACGGGGATACTGTTCACTGTGTGAGAGTCTTTGTTGATGTACGGGGATACTGTTCACTGTGTGAGAGTCTTTGTTGGTGTACGGGGATACTGTTCACTGTGTGAGAGTCTTTGTTGGTGTAGGGGGATACTGTTCACTGTGTGAGAGTCTTTGTTGGTGTACGGGGATACTGTTCACTGTGTAAGAGTCAATGTTGGTGTACGGGGATACTGTTCAGTGTGCAAGAGTCAATGTTGGTGCAGGGGGATACTGTTCAATGTGTGAGAGTCATTGTTGGTGTAGGGGGATACTGTTCACTGTGTAAGAGTCTTTGTTGGTGTACGGGGATACTTTTCACTGTGTAAGAGTCTTTGTTGGTGTAGGGGGATACTGTTCACTGTGTAAGAGTCATTGTTTGTGTACGGGGATACTGTTCACTGTGTAAGAGTCATTGTTGGTGTTAGGGAATAATGTTCACTATATATGAGTCATTGTTGGTGTACGGGGATACTGTTCACTGTGTAAGAGTCATTGTTGGTGTACGGGGATACTGTTCACTGTGTAAGAGTCATTGTTGGTGTATGGGGATACTGTTCACTGTTTAAGAGCCATTGTTGGGTGTACGATACTGTTCAATGATAGAATGTAATTTTTGGTGTACAAGTTTACTGTTCACTGTGTGAGAGTCATTGTTGGTGTACGCGGATACTGTTCACTGTGTGAGAGTCTTTGTTGGTGTACGCGGATACTGTTCACTGTGTGATAGGCATTGTTGGTGTTCTATTATAATGGTCACTATTTTAGAGTAATTATTGGTGTACAGGGATTCTGTGCACTGTGTGAAGCCATTTTTGGTGTACTGGGATACAGTTCAATGTGTAAGTTTCATTGGTGGTGTACAAGGATACTTTTCACTGTGTGAGAGTCATTGTTGGTGTACGGGGATATTGTTCACTCTGTGGTAGTCATCGTTGGTGTACGGTGATACTTGTGACTATTTGAGAGTTATTCTTGGTGTACGGGAATACTGTTCACTGTGTGAGAGTCATTGTTGGTGAACTGGGATATTGTTCACTGTGTAAGATTCATTGTTGGTGTTCGTGGATACGGTTTACTGAGTGAGAGTCATTGTTTGTGTACGAGGATACTGTTCACTGTGTAAAAGTCTTTGTTTGAGTACGTGGATACTGTTCACTGTGTGAGAGTCTTTGTTGATGTACGGGGATACTGTTCAATGTGTGAGAGTCTTTGTTGATGTACGGGGATACTGTTCACTGTGTGAGAGTCTTTGTTGATGTACGGGGATACTGTTCACTGTGTGAGAGTCTTTGTTGGTGTACGGGGATACTGTTCACTGTGTGAGAGTCTTTGTTGGTGTACGGGGATACTGTTCACTGTGTGAGAGTCATAGTTGGTGTACGCGGATACTGTTCACTGTGTGAGAGTCTTTGTTGGTGTACGCGGATACTGT
This sequence comes from Paraescarpia echinospica, assembly GCA_020002185.1. Lineage (NCBI taxonomy): Eukaryota > Metazoa > Annelida > Polychaeta > Sabellida > Siboglinidae > Paraescarpia > Paraescarpia echinospica. The sequence goes on along the minus strand of JAHLWY010001533.1, from coordinate 15,799 downwards.
TCACTGTGTGATAGGCATTGTTGGTGTTCTATTATAATGGTCACTATTTTAGAGTAATTATTGGTGTACAGGGATTCTGTGCACTATGTGAGGGCCATTTTTGGTGTACTGGGATACAGTTCAATGTGTAAGTTTCATTGGTGGTGTACAAGGATACTGTTCACTGTGTGAGAGTCTTTGTTGGTGTACGGGGATACTGTTCAATGTGTGAGAGTCTTTGTTTGTGTACGGGGATATTGTTCACTGTGTCAGTGTCACTGTTAGTGTACGGGGATACTGTTCACTCTATGAGAGCCATTGTTGGTGTACGGGGATACTGTTCACTGTGTCAGAGTCACTGTTAGTGTACGGGGATACTGTTCACTCTATGAGAGCCGTTGTTGGTGTACGGGGATTCTGTTCACTGTGTCAGAGTCACTGTTAGTGTACGGGGATACTGTTCACTCTATGAGAGCCATTGTTGGTGTACGGGGATACAGTTCAATGTGTAAGAGTCACTGTTGGTGTACGGGGATACTATTCACTGTAAGTGTCATTGTTGGTGAACGGGAATATTGTTCACTCTGTAAGATTCTTTGTTGGTTTACGTGGATAATGTTCTCTGTGTAAGAGTCAATGTTGGTGTTTGGATAAACTTTTCACTGTGTGAGAGTCATTGTTGGTGAACGGGGATACTGTTCACCCTGTAAGAGTCTTTGTTGGTGTACGGGGATACAGTTCAATGTGTAAGAGTCACTGTTGGTGTACGGGAATACTATTCACTGTAAGTGTCATTGTTGGTGAACGGGAATACTGTTCACTCTGTAACATTCTTTGTTAGTGTACGGGGATTCTGTTCATTGTGTGAGAGCCGTTGTTGATGTACAGATATACTGTTAATGGTGTAAGTGTCATTGTTGGTGTACGCGGATACTGTTCACTGTGTGATAGGCATTGTTGGTGTACTATTATAATGTTCCCTATTTTAGAGTCATTTTTGGTGTACGGGGATTCTGATGAAAGTGTGAGAGCCATTGTTGATGTACAGTTCAATGTGCATGTGTCATTGATGGTGTACAAGGATACTGTTCACAGTGTAAGAGTCTCTGTTCGTGTATGGAGATACTATTCACTGTATGTGTCATTGTTCGTGTACGGGGATACTTTTCTATGTGTAAGTGTCATTGACGGTTTAAATGGATACTTTTCACTGTGTGACAGTCATTTTTGTAGTACGGGGATACTGTTCACTATGAATTTGTCATTGATGGTGTACAAGGATACAGTTCACTGTGTCAGAATCATTGTTGTTGTACCTGGATACTGTTCACGGTACCAGAGTCATTGTTGGTGTACGTTCAAACTGTTCACTGTGTGAGAGTCATTGTTGGTATTATTGGATACTGTTCACTGTGTATGTGTCATTGATGGTGTTCAAGGATACTGCTCAACGTGTGAGAATCATTGTTGTTGTACGGGGATACTTTTCACTGTGTAAGAGTCTTTGTTGGTGTAGGGGGATACTGTTCACTGTGAAGAGTCATTGTTGGTGTACGGGGATACTTTTCACTGTGTAAGAGTCTTTGTTGGTGTAGGGGAATACTGTTCACTGTGAAGAGTCATTGTTGGTGTACGGGAATAATGTTCACTGTGTAAGAGTCATTGTTGGTGTACGGGGATACTGTTCACTGTGTAAGAGTCATTGTTGGTGTACGGGGATACTGTTCACTGTGTAAGAGTCATTGTTGGTGTATGGGGATACTGTTCACTGTTTAAGAGCCATTGTTGGGTGTACGATACTGTTCAATGATAGAATGTAATTTTTGGTGTACAAGTTTACTGTTCACTGTGTGAGAGTCATTGTTGGTGTACGCGGATACTGTTCACTGTGTGATAGGCATTGTTGGTGTACTATTATAATGTTCCCTATTTTAGAGTCATTGTTGGTGTACGGGGATTCTGATCAAAGTGTGAGAGCCATTGTTGATGTACAGTTCAATGCATGTGCCATTGATGATGACTTCCGCGCAGTCACCGTTCGTGCATACATGCTCGTCCGTATTCTCGCGCCTATCGCCGCATAACGTTCACCGCCAACCGGTCGCACGATGTTACATTAACGTGTCAGAATCATTGTTGTTGTAAATCTGGATACTGTTCACGAAAACAGAAAACATTGTTGGCGTACGTTCAAACTGGTTCAATCGCGTGAGTCACGGTTGGCAGGCCATATTGACACTCAAGTTCACTGTGTATGCGTCATTGATGGCGTTCACATACCGGCTCAATGTGTGAGAGCTTCATCATTGGTGTACGGGGATACTTTTCACTGTGTAAGAGTCTTTGTTGGTGTAGGGGGATACTGTTCACTGTGAAGAGTCATTGTTGGTGTACGGGGATACTTTTCACTGTGTAAGAGTCTTTGTTGGTGTAGGGGGATACTGTTCACTGTGAAGAGTCATTGTTGGTGTACGGGAATAATGTTCACTGTGTAAGAGTCATTGTTGGTGTACGGGGATACTGTTCACTGTGTAAGAGTCATTGTTGGTGTTAGGGGATAATGTTCACTATATAAGAGTCATTGTTGGTGTACGGGGATACTGTTCACTGTGTAAGAGTCATTGTTGGTGTACGGGGATACTGTTCACTGTGTAAGAGTCATTGTTGGTGTATGGGGATACTGTTCACTGTTTAAGAGCCATTGTTGGGTGTACGATACTGTTCAATGATAGAATGTAATTTTTAGTGTACAAGTTTACTGTTCACTGTGTGAGAGTCATTGTTGGTGTACGCGGATACTGTTCACTGTGTGAGAGTCTTTGTTGGTGTACGCGGATACTGTTCACTGTGTGATAGGCATTGTTGGTGTTCTATTATAATGGTCACTATTTTAGAGTAATTATTGGTGTACAGGGATTCTGTGCACTGTGTGAGGGCCATTTTTGGTGTACTGGGATACAGTTCAATGTGTAAGTTTCATTGGTGGTGTACAAGGATACTGTTCACTGTGTGAGAGTCTTTGTTGGTGTACGGGGATACTGTTCAATGTGTGAGAGTCTTTGTTTGTGTACGGGGATATTGTTCACTGTGTCAGTGTCACTGTTAGTGTACGGGGATACTGTTCACTCTATGAGAGCCATTGTTGGTGTACGGGGATACTGTTCACTGTGTCAGAGTCACTGTTAGTGTACGGGGATACTGTTCACTCTATGAGAGCCGTTGTTGGTGTACGGGGATACTGTTCACTGTGTCAGAGTCACTGTTAGTGTACGGGGATACTGTTCACTCTATGAGAGCCATTGTTGGTGTACGGGGATACAGTTCAATGTGTAAGAGTCACTGTTGGTGTACGGGGATACTATTCACTGTAAGTGTCATTGTTGGTGAACGGGAATATTGTTCACTCTGTAAGATTCTTTGTTGGTTTACGTGGATAATGTTCTCTGTGTAAGAGTCAATGTTGGTGTTTGGATAAACTTTTCACTGTGTGAGAGTCATTGTTGGTGAACGGGGATACTGTTCACCCTGTAAGAGTCTTTGTTGGTGTACGGGGATACAGTTCAATGTGTAACAGTCACTGTTGGTGTACGGGAATACTATTCACTGTAAGTGTCATTGTTGGTGAACGGGAATACTGTTCACTCTGTAACATTCTTAGTTAGTGTACGGGGATTCTGTTCACTGTGTGAGAGCCGTTGTTGATGTACAGAGATACTGTTAATGGTGTAAGTGTCATTGTAGGTGTAAGCGGATACTGTTCACTGTGTGATAGGCATTGTTGGTGTACTATTATAATGTTCCCTATTTTGGAGTCATTTTTGGTGTACGGGGATTCTGATCAAAGTGTGAGAGCCATTGTTGATGTACAGTTCAATGTGCATGTGTCATTGATGGTGTACAAGGATACTGTTCACAGTGTAAGAGTCACTGTTCGTGTGTGGAGATACTATTCACTGTATGTGTCATTGTTCGTGTACGGGGATACTTTTCTATGTGTAAGTGTCATTGACGGTTTAAATGGATACTTTTCACTGTGTGACAGTCATTTTTGTAGTACGGGGATACTGTTCACTATGAATTTGTCATTGATGGTGTACAAGGATACAGTTCACTGTGTCAGAATCATTGTTGTTGTACCTGGATACTGTTCACGGTACCAGAGTCATTGTTGGTGTACGTTAAAACTGTTCACTGTGTGAGAGTCATTGTTGGTATTATTGGATACTGTTCACTGTGTATGTGTCATTGATGGTGTTCAAGGATACTGCTCAATGTGTGAGAGTCATTGTTGTTGTACGGGGATACTTTTCACTGTGTAAGAGTCTTTGTTGGTGTAGGGGGATACTGTTCCCTGTGAAGAGTCATTGTTGGTGTACGGGGATACTTTTCACTGTGTAAGAGTCTTTGTTGGTGTAGGGGGATACTGTTCACTGTGAAGAGTCATTGTTGGTGTACGGGAATAATGTTCACTGTGTAAGAGTCATTGTTGGTGTACGGGGATACTGTTCACTGTGTAAGAGTCATTGTTGGTGTTAGGGAATAATGTTCACTATATAAGAGTCATTGTTGGTGTACGGGGATACTGTTCACTGTGTAAGAGTCATTGTTGGTGTACGGGGATACTGTTCACTGTGTAAGAGTCATTGTTGGTGTATGGGGATACTGTTCACTGTTTAAGAGCCATTGTTGGGTGTACGATACTGTTCAATGATAGAATGTAATTTTTAGGTGTACAAGTTTACTGTTCACTGTGTGAGAGTCATTGTTGGTGTACGCGGATACTGTTCACTGTGTGAGAGTCTTTGTTGGTGTACGCGGATACTGTTCACTGTGTGATAGGCATTGTTGGTGTTCTATTATAATGGTCACTATTTTAGAGTAATTATTGGTGTACAGGGATTCTGTGCACTGTGTGAAGCCATTTTTGGTGTACTGGGATACAGTTCAATGTGTAAGTTTCATTGGTGGTGTACAAGGATACTTTTCACTGTGTGAGAGTCATTGTTGGTGTACGGGGATATTGTTCACTCTGTGGTAGTCATCGTTGGTGTACGGTGATACTTGTGACTATTTGAGAGTTATTCTTGGTGTACGGGAATACTGTTCACTGTGTGAGAGTCATTGTTGGTGAACTGGGATATTGTTCACTGTGTAAGATTCATTGTTGGTGTTCGTGGATACGGTTTACTGAGTGAGAGTCATTGTTTGTGTACGAGGATACTGTTCACTGTGTAAAAGTCTTTGTTTGAGTACGTGGATACTGTTCACTGTGTGAGAGTCTTTGTTGATGTACGGGGATACTGTTCACTGTGTGAGAGTCTTTGTTGTGTGAGATACTGTTCACTGTGTGTTGATGTACGGGGATACTGTTCACTGTGTGAGAGTCTTTGTTGATGTACGGGGATACTGTTCACTGTGTGAGAGTCTTTGTTGGTGTACGGGGATACTGTTCACTGTGTGAGAGTCTTTGTTTGTGTACGGGGATACTGTTCACTGTGTCAGTGTCACTGTTAGTGTACGGGGATACTGTTCACTCTATGAGAGCCATTGTTGGTGTACGGGGATACTGTTCACTGTGTCAGAGTCACTGTTAGTGTACGGGGACACTGTTCACTCTATGAGAGCCGTTGTCGGTGTACGGGGATACTGTTCACTGTGTCAGAGTCACTGTTAGTGTACGGGGATACTGTTCACTCTATGAGAGCCATTGTTGGTGTACTGGGATACAGTTCAATGTGTAAGAGTCACTGTTGGTGTACGGGGATACTATTCACTGTAAGTGTCATTGTTGGTGAACGGGAATATTGTTCACTCTGTAAGATTCTTTGTTGGTTTACGTGGATAATGTTCTCTGTGTAAGAGTCAATGTTGGTGTTTGGATAAACTTTTCACTGTGTCAGAGTCATTGTTGGTGAACGGGGATACTGTTCACCCTGTAAGAGTCTTTGTTGGTGTACGGGGATACAGTTCAATGTGTAAGAGTCACTGTTGGTGTACGGGAATACTATTCACTGTAAGTGTCATTGTTGGTGAACGGGAATACTGTTCACTCTGTAACATTCTTTGTTAGTGTACGGGGATTCTGTTCACTGTGTGAGAGCCGTTGTTGATGTACAGAGATACTGTTAATGGTGTGTCATTGTTGGTGTACGCGGATACTGTTCACTGTGTGATAGGCATTGTTGGTGTACTATTATAATGTTCCCTATTTTAGAGTCATTGTTGGTGTACGGGGATTCTGATCAAAGTGTGAGAGCCATTGTTGATGTACAGTTCAATGTGTATGTGTCATTGATACAAGGTGTTCACAGTGTAAGAGTCACTGTTCGTGTATGGAGATACTATTCACTGTATGTGTCATTGTTCGTGTACGGGGATACTTTTCTATGTGTAAGTGTCATTGACGGTTTAAATGGATACTTTTCACGGTGTGACAGTCATTTTTGTAGTACGGGGATACTGTTCACTATGAATTTGTCATTGATGGTGTACAAGGATACAGTTCACTGTGTCAGAATCATTGTTGTTGTACCTGGATACTGTTCACGGTACCAGAGTCATTGTTGGTGTACGTTCAAACTGTTCACTGTGTGAGAGTCATTGTTGGTATTATTGGATACTGTTCACTGTGTAAGTGTCATTGATGGTGTTCAAGGATTCTGCTCAATGTGTGAGAGTCATTGTTGTTGTACGGGGATACTTTTCACTGTGTAAGAGTCTTTGTTGGTGTAGGGGGATACTGTTCACTGTGAAGAGTCATTGTTGGTGTACGGGGATACTTTTCACTGTGTAAGAGTCTTTGTTGGTGTAGGGGGATACTGTTCACTGTGAAGAGTCATTGTTGGTGTATGGGAATAATGTTCACTGTGTAAGAGTCATTGTTGGTGTACGGGGATACTGTTCACTGTGTAAGAGTCATTGTTGGTGTTAGGGAATAATGTTCACTATATAAGAGTCATTGTTGGTGTACGGGGATACTGTTCACTGTGTAAGAGTCATTGTTGGTGTACGGGGATACTGTTCACTGTGTAAGAGTCATTGTTGGTGTATGGGGATACTGTTCACTGTTTAAGAGCCATTGTTGGGTGTACGATACTGTTCAATGATAGAATGTAATTTTTGGTGTACAAGTTTACTGTTCACTGTGTGAGAGTCATTGTTGGTGTACGCGGATACTGTTCACTGTGTGAGAGTCTTTGTTGGTGTACGCGGATACTGTTCACTGTGTGATAGGCATTGTTGGTGTTCTATTATAATGGTCACTATTTTAGAGTAATTATTGGTGTACAGGGATTCTGTGCACTGTGTGAGGGCCATTTTTGGTGTACTGGGATACAGTTCAATGTGTAAGTTTCATTGGTGGTGTACAAGGATACTTTTCACTGTGTGAGAGTCATTGTTGGTGTACGGGGATATTGTTCACTCTGTGGTAGTCATCGTTGGTGTACGGTGATACTTGTGACTATTTGAGAGTCATTCTTGGTGTACGGGGATACTGTTCACTGTGTGAATGTTAATTTTGGTGTACGGGAATACTGTTCACTGTGTGAGAGTCATTGTTGGTGAACGGGGATATTGTTCACTGTGTAAGATTCATTGTTGGTGTTCGTGGATACGGTTTACTGAGAGAGAGTCATTGTTTGTGTACGAGGATACTGTTCACTGTGTAAAAGTCTTTGTTTGAGTACGTGGATACTGTTCACTGTGTGAGAGTCTTTGTTGATGTACGGGGATACTGTTCACTGTGTGAGAGTCTTTGTTGATGTACGGGGATACTGTTCACTGTGTGAGAGTCTTTGTTGATGTACGGGGATACTGTTCACTGTGTGAGAGTCTTTGTTGGTGTACGGGGATACTGTTCACTGTGTGAGAGTCTTTGTTGGTGTACGGGGATACTGTTCACTGTGTGAGAGTCTTTGTTTGTGTACGGGGATACTGTTCACTGTGTCAGTGTCACTGTTAGTGTACGGGGATACTGTTCACTCTATGAGAGCCATTGTTGGTGTACGGGGATACTGTTCACTGTGTCAGAGTCACTGTTAGTGTACGGGGATACTGTTCACTCTATGAGAGCCGTTGTTGGTGTACGGGGATACTGTTCACTGTGTCAGAGTCACTGTTAGTGTACGGGGATACTGTTCACTCTATGAGAGCCATTGTTGGTGTACGGGGATACAGTTCAATGTGTAAGAGTCACTGTTGGTGTACGGGGATACTATTCACTGTAAGTGTCATTGTTGGTGAACGGGAATATTGTTCACTCTGTAAGATTCTTTGTTGGTTTACGTGGATAATGTTCTCTGTGTAAGAGTCAATGTTGGTGTTTGGATAAACTTTTCACTGTGTGAGAGTCATTGTTGGTGAACGGGGATACTGTTCACCCTGTAAGAGTCTTTGTTGGTGTACGGGGATACAGTTCAATGTGTAAGAGTCACTGTTGGTGTACGGGAATACTATTCACTGTAAGTGTCATTGTTGGTGAACGGGAATACTGTTCACTCTGTAACATTCTTTGTTAGTGTACGGGGATTCTGTTCACTGTGTGAGAGCCGTTGTTGATGTACAGAGATACTGTTAATGGTGTAAGTGTCATTGTTGGTGTACGCGGATACTGTTCACTGTGTGATAGGCATTGTTGGTGTACTATTATAATGTTCCCTATTTTAGAGTCATTTTTGGTGTACGGGGATTCTGATCAAAGTGTGAGAGCCATTGTTGATGTACAGTTCAATGTGCATGTGTCATTGATGGTGTACAAGGATACTGTTCACAGTGTAAGAGTCACTGTTCGTGTATGGAGATACTATTCACTGTATGTGTCATTGTTCGTGTACGGGGATACTTTTCTATGTGTAAGTGTCATTGACGGTTTAAATGGATACTTTTCACTGTGTGACAGTCATTTTTGTAGTACGGGTATACTGTTCACTATGAATTTGTCATTGATGGTGTACAAGGATACAGTTCACTGTGTCAGAATCATTGTTGTTGTACCTGGATACTGTTCACGGTACCAGAGTCATTGTTGGTGTACATTCAAACTGTTCGCTGTGTGAGAGTCATTGTTGGTATTATTGGATACTGTTCACTGTGTATGTGTCATTGATGGTGTTCAAGGATACTGCTCAATGTGTGAGAGTCATTGTTGTTGTACGGGGATACTGTTCACTCTGTAAGAATCTTTGTTGGTGTACAAGGATACAGTTCACTGTGTCAGAATCATTGTTGTTGTATATGGATACTGTTCACGGTACCAGAGTCATTGTTGGTGTACGTTCAAACTGTTCACTGTGTGAGAGTCATTGTTGGTATTATTGGATACTGTTCAATGTGTATGTGTCACTGATGGTGTTCAAGGATACTGCTCAATGTGTGAGAGTCATTGTTGTTGTACGGGGATACTGTTCACTCTTTAAGAATCTATGTTGGTGTACAAGGATACAGTTCACTGTGTCAGAATCACTGCTGTTGTACCTGGATACTGTTCACGGTACCAAAGTCATTGTTGGTGTACGGGGATACTGTTTTCTGTGTGAGAGTCATTGTTGGTGGACGGGGATACTGTTCACTCTGTAAGAATCTTTGTTGGTGTACGGGGATACTGTTCACTGTGTAAGAGTCATTGTTGGTGTTAGGGAATAATGTTCACTATATAAGAGTCATTGTTGGTGTACGGGGATACTGTTCACTGTGTAAGAGTCATTGTTGGTGTACGGGGATACTGTTCACTATGTAAGAGTCATTGTTGGTGTATGGGGATACTGTTCACTGTTTAAGAGCCATTTGTTGGGTGTACGATACTGTTCAATGATAGAATGTAATTTTTTGTGTACAAGTTTACTGTTCACTGTGTGAGAGTCATTGTTGGTGTACGCGGATACTGTTCACTGTGTGAGAGTCATTGTTGGTGTACGCGGATACTGTTCACTGTGTGATAGGCATTGTTGGTGTTCTGTTATAATGGTCACTATTTTAGAGTAATTATTGGTGTACAGGGATTCTGTGCACTGTGTGAGGGCCATTTTTGGTGTACTGGGATACAGTTCAATGTGTAAGTTTCATTGGTGGTGTACAAGGATACTTGTCACTGTGTGAGAGTCATTGTTGGTGTACGGGGATATTGTTCACTCTGTGGTAGTCATCGTTGATGTACGGTGATACTTGTGACTATTTGAGAGTCATTCTTGGTGTACGGGGATACTGTTCACTGTGTGAATGTTAATTTTGGTGTACGGGAATACTGTTCACTGTGTGAGAGTCATTGTTGGTGAACGGGGATATTGTTCACTGTGTAAGATTCATTGATGGTGTTCGTGGATACGGTTTACTGAGTGAGAGTCATTGTTTGTGTACGAGGATACTGTTCACTGTGTAAAAGTCTTTGTTTGAGTACGGGGATACTGTTCACTGTGTGAGAGTCTTTGTTGATGTACGGGGATACTGTTCACTGTGTGAGAGTCTTTGTTGATGTACGGGGATACTGTTCACTGTGTGAGAGTCTTTGTTGATGTACGGGGATACTGTTCACTCTGTGAGAGTCTTTGTTGGTGTACGGGGATACTGTTCACTGTGTGAGAGTCTTTGTTGATGTACGGGGATACTGTTCACTGTGTGAGAGTCATTGTTGGTTTGCGGGGATAATGTTCACTGTGTAAGAGTCAATGTTGGTGTTTGAATAAACTTTTCACTGTGTGAGAGTCATTGTTGGTGAACAGGGATACTGTTCACCCTGTAAGAGTCTTTGTTGGTGTACGGGGATACTGTTCACTGTGTCAGAGTCACTGTTAGTGTACGGGGATACTGTTCACTCTATGAGAGCCATTGTTGGTGTACGGGGATACTGTTCACTGTGTCAGAGTCACTGTTAGTGTACGGGGATTCTGTTCACTCTATGAGAGCCATTGTTGGGGTACGGGGATACTGTTCACTGTGTTAGTGTCACTCTTAGTGTACGGGGATACTGTTCACTCTATGAGAGCCATTGTTGGTGTACGGGGATACTGTTCACTGTGTCAGAGTCACTGTTAGTGTACGGGGATACTGTTCACTCTATGAGAGCCGTTGTTGGTGTACGGGGATACTGTTCACTGTGTCAGAGTCACTGTTAGTGTACGGGGATACTGTTCACTCTATGAGAGCCATTGTTGGTGTACGGGGATACAGTTCAATGTGTAAGAGTCACTGTTGGTGTACGGGGATACTGTTCACTCTGTAAGATTCTTTGTTGGTTTACTGGGATAATGTTCTCTGTGTAAGAGTCAATGTTGGTGTTTGGATAAACTTTTCACTGTGTGAGAGTCATTGTTGGTGAACGGGGATACTGTTCACCCTGTAAGAGTCTTTGTTGGGGTACGGGGATACAGTTCAATGTGTAAGAGTCACTGTTGGTGTACGGGAATACTATTCTCTGTAAGTGTCATTGTTGGTGAACGGGAATACTGTTCACTCTGTAACATTCTTTGTTAGTGTAGGGGGATTCTGTTCACTGTGTGAGAGCCGTTGTTGATGTACAGAGATACTGTTAATGGTGTAAGTGTCATTGTTGGTGTACGCGGATACTGTTCACTGTGTGATAGGCATTGTTGGTGTACTATTATAATGTTCCCTATTTTAGAGTCATTGTTGGTGTACGGGGATTCTGATCAAAGTGGGAGAGCCATTGTTGATGTACAGTTCAATGTGTATGTGTCATTGATGGTGTACAAGGATACTGTTCACAGTGTAAGAGTCACTGTTCGTGTATGGAGATACTATTCACTGTATGTGTCATTGTTCGTGTACGGGGATACTTTTCTATATGTAAGTGTCATTGACGGTTTAAATGGATACTTTTCACTGTGTGACAGTCATTTTTGTAGTACGGGGATACTGTTCACTATGAATTTGTCATTGATGGTGTACAAGGATACAGTTCACTGTGTCAGAATCATTGTTGTTGTACCTGGATACTGTTCACGGTACCAGAGTCATTGTTGGTGTACGTTCAAACTGTTCACTGTGTGAGAGTCATTGTTGGTATTATTGGATACTGTTCACTGTGTATGTGTCATTGATGGTGTTCAAGGATACTGCTCAATGTGTGATAGTCATTGTTGTTGTACGGGGATACTGTTCACTCTGTAAGAATCTTTGTTGGTGTACGGGGATACTGTTCACTGTGTAAGAGTCAGTGTTGGTGTAGGGGGATACTGTTCACTGTGTGAGGGTCATTTTTGGTGTCCGGGGATACTGTTCACTGTGTAAGAGTCATTGTTGGTGTAGGGGGATACTGTTCACTGTGTAAGAGTCTTTGTTGGTGTAGGGGGATATTATTCACTGTGTAAGAGTCTTTGTTTGTGTACGGGGATACTGTTCACTGTGTGAGGGTCTTTGTTGGTGTACGGGGATACTGTTCACTATGTGAAAGTCTTTGTTGGTGTGCGGGGATACTGTTCACTGTGTAAGAGTCATTGTTGGTGTACGGGGATTCTGTTCACTGTGTAAGAGTCATTGTTGGTGTAGGGGGATACTGTTCACTGTTTGAGAGCCATTGTTGGGTATACAGGGATACTGTTCAATGATAGAATGTAATTTTTGGTGTATAAGTTTACTGTTCACTGTGTGAGAGTCATTGTTGGTGTACGCGGATACTGTTCACTGTGTGATAGGCATTGTTGGTGTACGCGGATACTGTTCACTGTGTGAGAGTCATTGTTGGTGTACGCGGATACTGTTCACTGTGCGATAGGCATTGTTGGTGTTCTATCATAATGGTCACTATTTTAGAGTAATTATTGGTGTACGGAGATTCTGTGCACTGTGTGAGGGCCATTTTTGGTGTACTGGAATACAGTTCAATGTGTAAGTTTCATTGGTGGTGTACAAGGATACTTTTCACTGTGTGAGAGTCATTGTTGGTGTACGGGGATATTGTTCACTCTGTGGTAGTCATCGTTGGTGTACGGTGATACTGGTGACTATTTGAGAGTCATTCTTGGTGTACGGGGATACTGTTCACTGTGTGAATGTTAATTTTGGTGTACGGGAATACTGTTCACTGTGTGAGAGTCATTGTTGGTGAACGGGGATATTGTTCACTGTATAAGATTCATTGTTGGTGTTCGTGGATACGGTTTACTGTGTGAGAGTCATTGTTTGTGTACGAGGATACTGTTCACTGTGTAAGAGTCTTTGTTTGAGTACGGGGATACTGTTCACTGTGTGAGAGTCTTTGTTGATGTACGGGGATACTGTTCCCTGTGTGAGAGTCTTTGTTGGTGTACGAGGATACTGTTCACTGTGTGAGAGTCTTTGTTGATGTACGGGGATACTGTTCACTGTGTGAGAGTCTTTGTTGATGTACGGGGATAATGTTCACTGTGTGAGAGTATTTGTTGATGTACGGGGATACTGTTCACTGTGTGAGAGTCTTTGTTGGTGTACGGGGATACTGTTCACTGTGTGAGAGCCTTTGTTGGTGTAGGGGGATACTGTTCACTGTGTGAGAGTCTTTATTGGTGTACGGGGATACTGTTCACTGTGTAAGAGTCAATGTTGGTGTACGGGGATACTGTTCACTGTGTAAGAGTCAATGTTGGTGTAGGGGGATAATGTTCAATGTTTGAGAGTCATTGTTGGTGTAGGGGTATACTGTTCACTGTGTAAGAGTCTTTGTTGGTGTACGGGGATACTTTTCACTGTGTAAGAGTCTTTGTTGGTGTAGGGGGATACTGTTCACTGTGAAGAGTCATTGTTGGTGTACGGGAATACTGTTCACTGTGTAAGAGTCATTGTTGGTGTACGGGGATACTGTTCACTGTGTAAGAGTCATTGTTGGTGATAGGGAATAATGTTCACTATATAAGAGTCGTTGTTGGTGTACGGGGATACTGTTCACTGTGTAAGAGTCATTGTTGGTGTACGGGGATACTGTTCACTGTGTAAGAGTTATTGTTGGTGTAGGGGGATACTGTTCACTGTTTGAGAGCCATTGTTGGGTATACAGGGATACTGTTCAATGATAGAATGTAATTTTTGGTGTATAAGTTTACTGTTCACTGTGTGAGAGTCATTGTTGGTGTACGCGGATACTGTTCACTGTGTGATAGGCATTGTTGGTGTACCCGGATACTGTTCACTGTGTGAGAGTCATTGTTGGTGTACGCGGATACTGTTCACTGTGAGAGAGTGATTGTTGGTGTACGCGGATACTGTTCACTGTGTGATAGGCATTGTTGGTGTTCTATTATAATGGTCACTATTTTAGAGTAATTATTGGTGTACAGGGATTCTGTGCACTGTGTGAGGGCCATTTTTGGTGTACTGGGATACAGTTCAATGTGTAAGTTTCATTGGTGGTGTACAAGGATACTTTTCACTGTGTGAGAGTCATTGTTGGTGTACGGGGATATTGTTCACTCTGTGGTAGTCATCGTTGGTGTACGGTGATACTTGTGACTATTTGAGAGTCATTCTTGGTGTACGGGGATACTGTTCACTGTGTGAATGTTAATTTTGGTGTACGGGAATACTGTTCACTGTGTGAGAGTCATTGTTGGTGAACGGGGATATTGTTCACTGTGTAAGATTCATTGTTGGTGTTCGTGGATACGGTTTACTGAGTGAGAGTCATTGTTTGTGTACGAGGATACTGTTCACTGTGTAAAAGTCTTTGTTTGAGTACGTGGATACTGTTCACTGTGTGAGAGTCTTTGTTGATGTACGGGGATACTGTTCACTGTGTGAGAGTCTTTGTTGATGTACGGGGATACTGTTCACTGTGTGAGAGTCTTTGTTGATGTACGGGGATACTGTTCACTGTGTGAGAGTCTTTGTTGGTGTACGGGGATACTGTTCACTGTGTGAGAGTCTTTGTTTGTGTACGGGGATACTGTTCGCTGTGTCAGTGTCACTGTTAGTGTACGGGGTTACTGTTCACTCTATGAGAGCCATTGTTGGTGTACGGGGATACTGTTCACTGTGTCAGAGTCACTGTTAGTGTACGGGGATACTGTTCACTCTATGAGAGCCGTTGTTGGTGTACGGGGATACTGTTCACTGTGTCAGAGTCACTGTTAGTGTACGGGGATACTGTTCACTCTATGAGAGCCATTGTTGGTGTACGGGGATACAGTTCAATGTGTAAGAGTCACTGTTGGTGTACGGGGATACTATTCACTGTAAGTGTCATTGTTGGTGAACGGGAATACTGTTCACTCTGTAACATTCTTTGTTAGTGTACGGGGATTCTGTTCACGGTGTGAGAGCCGTTGTTGATGTACAGAGATACTGCTAATGGTGTAAGTGTCATTGTTGGTGTACGCGGATACTGTTCACTGTGTGATAAGCATTGTTGGTGTACTATTATAATGTTCCCTATTTTAGAGTCACTGTTGGTGTACGGGGATTCTGATCAAAGTGTGAGAGCCATTGTTGATGTACAGTTCAATGTGTATGTGTCATTGATGGTGTACAAGGATACTGTTCACAGTGTAAGAGTCACTGTTCGTGTATGGAGATACTATTCACTGTATGTGTCATTGTTCGTGTACGGGGATACTTTTCTATGTGTAAGTGTCATTGACGGTTTAAATGGATACTTTTCACTGTGTGACTGTCATTTTTGTAGTACGGGGATACTGTTCACTATGAATTTGTCATTGATGGTGTACAAGGATACAGTTCACTGAGTCAGAATCATTGTTGTTGTACCTGGATACTGTTCACGGTACCAAAGTCATTGTTGGTGTACGTTCAAACTGTTCGCTGTGTGAGAGTCATTGTTGGTATTATTGGATACTGTTCACTGTGTATGTGTCATTGATGGTGTTCAAGGATACTG
>JAHLWY010001532.1:0-18719 GCA_020002185.1 Paraescarpia echinospica | reverse complement strand
CCCCTTATCCCCAGTGTATGTATGATGACATGTGTTACTTCCACTCTTTACCCCCTCACCCCCTCACCCCCTCACCCCCAGTGTATGTGTCATGACATGTGCTACTTCCACTCTGTACCCTCTCAAACCCAGTGTATGTATGATGACATGTGTTACTTCCACTTGGTACCCCTCCACCCCCCAGTGTATATATGATGACATGTGCTACTTTCATTCACTACCCCCTCAACCCAGTGTATGTATGATGACATGTGTTATTTTCACTCGGTACCCCCTCACCCCCAGTGTATACATGATGACATGTGTTACTTCCATTCAGTACCCCCTCACCCTCAGTGTATGTATGATGACGTGAGTTACTTTCACTCGCTACCCCCTCACTCCCAGAGTATGTATGATGACGTGCTACTTCCGTTCGGTACCCACTCACCCCCAGTGTATGTATGATGACATGTGTTACTTCCACTCAGTACCTTCCCACACCCAGTGTATGAATGATGACATGTGCTACTTCCACTCGGTACCACCTCACCCCAGTGTATGTATGATTACATGTGCTACTTCCACTCTGTACCCCCTCACCCCAGTGTATTTATGATTACATGTGCGACTTCCACTTGCTACCCCCTCACACCCAGTGTATGTATGATGACATGTGTTACTTCCACTCGGTACCCCCTCACCCCCAGTGTACATATGATGACAAGTGTTACGTCCTCTCAGTACACCCTCACCCTCAGTGTATGTATGATGACATGTGTTATTTTCACTTGCTACCCCCTCACCCCCAGTGTATGTATGTGTTACTTTCACTCGCTAACCCCTTAACCCCAGTATATGTTTGATGAAATGTGTTACTTCAACTCGGTACCCTTTCACCCCCAGTGTATGTATGATGACATGCGCTACTTCCGTTCGGTATCCTCTCACCCACAGTATATGTATGATGACATATGTTACTTCAACTCGGTACTCACTCACCCCCAGTGTATGTTTGATGAAATGTGTTACTTCAACTCGGTACCCCCTCACCCCCAGTGTACATATGATGACATATGTTACGTTCTCTCAGTACCCCCTCACCCTCAGTGTATGTATGATGACATGTGTTACTTTCACTCGCTACACCCTGACACTCAGTGTATGTATGATGACGAGCTGCTTCCGCTTGGTACCCTCTCACCCCCAGTGTATGTATGATGACATGTGTTACTTCCACTCGGTACCCCCCCACACCCAGTGTATGTATGATGATATGTGCTACTTCCACTCGGTACCCCCTCACCCCAATATATGTATGATGACATGTGTTACTTCCACTCAGTATCCTTTCACCCCCAGTGTATGTATGATGACATGTGTTACTTCCACTCAGTACCCTCTCACCCCCAGTGTATGTATGATGACATGTGTTACTTTCATTCGCTACCCCCTCATCCCCAGTGTATGTGTTATAACATGTGTTACTTCCTCTCGGTACCCCCCCACTCCCAGTGTATGTATGATGACATGTGCTACTTCCACTCGGTACCCCATGATCCCCAGTGTATGTATGATGACATGTGCAACTTCCACTCGGTACCCCCTCAACCCCAGTGTATGTACGATGACATTTGCTACTTCCACTCGGTACCCCCTCACCCCCAGTGTACATATGATGACATGTGTTACTTCCACTTGGTACCCCTCCACCCCCAGTGTATATATGATGACATGTGCTACTTTCACTCGCTACCCCCTCAACCCAGTGTATGTATGATGAAATGTGTTATTTTCACTCGGTACCCCCTCACCCCCAGTGCACATATGATGACATGTGTTACTTCCATTCAGTACCCCCTCACCCCCAGTGTATGTATGATGACGTGTGTTACTTTCACTCGCTACCCCCTCACTCCCAGTGTATGTTTGATGATGTGCTACTTCCGTTCGATACCCTCTCACACCCAGTGTATGTATGATGACATGTGTTACTTCCACTCGTTACCCCCCGACACCCAGTGTATGTATGATGACATGTGCTACTTCCACTCGCTGCCCCCTCACCCCCAGTGTATGTATGATGACATGTGTTACTTCCACTCGGTACCCCCTCATCCCCAGTATATGTATGGTGACGTGTGTTACTTCCACTCGCTATCCCCTCACCCTCAGTGTATGTATGATGACATGTGCTACTTCCATTCGGTACCCCCTCACCCCCAGTGTATGTATCATGACATGTGCTACTTCCATTCGGTACACCCTCACACCCAGTTTATATATGATGACATGTGTTACTTCCACTCTGTAACCCCTCACCCCCTCACCCCCAGTGAATGTATGATGACATGTGCTACTTCCATTTGGTACCACCTCATCCCCGGTGTATGTATGATGACATGTGTTACTTCCACTCGTTACCCCCTCACACCCCTCACCCCCAGTGTATGTGTCATGACATGTGCTACTTCCACTCTGTAACCTCTCACCTCCAGTGTATGTATGATGACGTGTTACTTCAACTCTGTACCCCCTCATCCCCAGTATATGTATGATGACGTACTACTTCCGCTCGGTACCCCCTCTCCCCCGTGTAAGTATGATGACATGTGCTAATTCCACTCGGTACCCCCTCACCCCCAGTGTATGTATGATGACATGTGTTATGTCCACTCGGTACCCCCACAACCCCAGTGTATGTATGATGACATGTGTTACTTCAACTCGGTACACCCTCACCCCCAGTGTATGTATGATGACATGTGTTACTTCCACTCGTTACCCCTTCACCCCCTCACCCCCAGTGTATGTATGATGACATGTGCTACTTCCATTTGGTACCCCCTTATCCCCAGTGTATGTATGATGACATGTGTTACTTCCACTCTTTAACCCCTCACCCCCTCACCCCCTCGCCCCCAGTGTATGTGTCATGACATGTGCTACTTCCACTCTGTACCCTCTCAACCCCAGTGTATGTATGATGACATGTGTTACTTCCACTTGGTACCCCTCCACCCCCCAGTGTATATATGATGACATGTGTTACTTCCACTCGTTACCCCCTCACCCCCTCACCCCCAGTGTATGTATGATGACATGTGCTACTTCCATTTGGTACCCCCTTATCCCCAGTGTATGTATGATGACATGTGTTACTTCCACTCTTTACCCCCTCACCCCCTCACCCCCTCACCCCCAGTGTATGTGTCATGACATGTGCTACTTCCACTCTGTACCCTCTCAAACCCAGTGTATGTATGATGACATGTGTTACTTCCACTTGGTACCCCTCCACCCCCCAGTGTATATATGATGACATGTGCTACTTTCATTCACTACCCCCTCAACCCAGTGTATGTATGATGACATGTGTTATTTTCACTCGGTAC
The DNA here is from genome assembly GCA_020002185.1 of Paraescarpia echinospica. Taxonomy (NCBI): domain Eukaryota; kingdom Metazoa; phylum Annelida; class Polychaeta; order Sabellida; family Siboglinidae; genus Paraescarpia; species Paraescarpia echinospica. The sequence continues at coordinate 15,345 of JAHLWY010001532.1, read as the reverse complement.
CCCCTCACCCCCAGTGTATACATGATGACATGTGTTACTTCCATTCAGTACCCCCTCACCCTCAGTGTATGTATGATGACGTGAGTTACTTTCACTCGCTACCCCCTCACTCCCAGAGTATGTATGATGACGTGCTACTTCCGTTCGGTACCCACTCACCCCCAGTGTATGTATGATGACATGTGTTACTTCCACTCAGTACCTTCCCACACCCAGTGTATGAATGATGACATGTGCTACTTCCACTCGGTACCACCTCACCCCAGTGTATGTATGATTACATGTGCTACTTCCACTCTGTACCCCCTCACCCCAGTGTATTTATGATTACATGTGCGACTTCCACTTGCTACCCCCTCACACCCAGTGTATGTATGATGACATGTGTTACTTCCACTCGGTACCCCCTCACCCCCAGTGTACATATGATGACAAGTGTTACGTCCTCTCAGTACACCCTCACCCTCAGTGTATGTATGATGACATGTGTTATTTTCACTTGCTACCCCCTCACCCCCAGTGTATGTATGTGTTACTTTCACTCGCTAACCCCTTAACCCCAGTATATGTTTGTGTTACTTTCACTCGCTAACCCCTCAACCCCAGTATATGTTTGATGAAATGTGTTACTTCAACTCGGTACCCTCTCACCCCCAGTGTATGTATGATGACATGCGCTACTTCCGTTCGGTATCCTCTCACCCACAGTGTATGTATGATGACATATGTTACTTCAACTCGGTACCCCCTCACCCCAGTGTATGTATGATGACGTGTTACTTCCACTCGGTACCCCCTCACCCCCAGTGTATGTATGATGACATGTGTTAATTCCACTCGGTATCCCCTCACCCCAGTGTATGTATGATTACATGTCCTACTTCCACTTGCTACCACCTCACCCCCAGTGTATGTATGATGACATGTGCTACATCCACTCGGTACCCCCTCACCCCCAGTGTACATATGATGACATATGATACGTTCTCTCAGTACCCCCTCACCCTCAGTGTATGTATGATGACATGTGTTACTTTCACTCGCTGCACCCTCACACTCAGTGTATGTATGATGACGAGATGCTTCCGCTTGGTACCCTTTCACCCCCAGTGTATGTATGATGACATGTGTTACTTCCACTCAGTACCCTTTCACCCCCAGTGTATGTATGATGACATGTGTTACTTCCACTCGGTACCCCCTCACCCCAGTGTATATATATGATGACATGTATTACTTCCACTCGCTACCCTCTCACTCCCAGTGTATGTATGATGACATGTGTTACTTCCACTCGCTACCCCCTCACCTCCAGTGTATGTATGATGACATATGCTACTTCCGCTCGGTACCCTCTCACCCCCAGTGTATGTATGATGACAAGTGCTACTTCTGCTCAGTCCCCCTCACCCCCAGTGTATGTATGATGACATGTGTTACTTCCACTCGGTACCCCCTACCCCCAGTGTATGTATGATGACATGTGTTATTTCCACTCGCTGCCCCCTCACCCCCAGTGTATGTATGATGACATGTGTTACTTCCACCCGGTACCCCCTCATCCCCAGTATATGTATGGTGACGTGTGTTACTTCCACTCGCTATCCCCTCACCCTCAGTGTATGTATGATGACATTTACTACTTCCATTCGGTACCCCCTCACCCCCAGTGTATGTATCATGACATGTGCTATTTCCACTATGTACCCCCTCACCCCCAGTGTATGTATCATGACATGTGCTACTTGCGCTCAGTACCCCTCATCCCCAGGGTATGTATGATGACATGTGTTACTTCCACTCGCTATCCCCTCACCCTCAGTGTATGTATAATGATATGTGCTACTTCCATTCGGTACCCCCTCACCCCCAGTGTATGTATCATGATATGTGCTACTTCCACTCGGAACCCCCCCACCCCCTGTGTATGTATGATGACATGTGCTACTTCCGCTCGGTATTCTCTCACCTCCAGTGTATGTATGATGACATATGTTACTTCAACTCGGTACCCCCTCACCCCAGTGTATGTATGATGACATGTGTTTCTTCCACTCTGTACCCCCTCACCCCCTCACCCCCAGTGTATGAATGATGACATGTGCTACTTCCATTTGGTACCCCCTCATCCCCACTGTATGTATGATGACATGTGTTACTTCCACTCGTTACCCCCTCACCCCCTCACCCCCAGTGTATGTATGATGACATGTGCTACATCCACTCGGTACCCCCTCACCCCCAGTGTATGTATGATGACATGTGTTACTTCCGCTCGGTACCCCTCACCCCCAGTGTATGTATGTTGACATGTGCTACTTCCGCTTGGTACCCCCTCACCGCCATTTTACATATGATGACATGTGTTACGTCCTCTCCGTACCCCCTCACCCTCAGTGTATGTATCATGACATGTGCTACTTGCGCTCAGTACCCCTCATCCCCAGGGTATGTATGATGACATGTGTTACTTCCACTCGCTATCCCCTCACCCTCAGTGTATGTATAATGATATGTGCTACTTCCATTCGGTACCCCCTCACCCCCAGTGTATGTATCATGACATGTGCTACTTCCACTCGGAACCCCCCCACCCCCTGTGTATGTATGATGACATGTGCTACTTCCGCTCGGTATTCTCTCACCTCCAGTGTATGTATGATGACATGTGTTACTTCAACTCGGTACCCCCACACCCCCAGTGTATGTATGATGACATGTGTTACTTCAACTCGGTACCCCCTCAACCCCAGTGTATGCATGATGACATGTGTTTCTTCCACTCTGTACCCCCTCACCCCCTCACCCCCAGTGTATGTATGATGACATGTGCTAATTCCATTTGGTACCCCCTCATCCCCACTGTATGTATGATGATATGTGTTACTTCCACTCGTTACCCCCTCACCCCCTCACCCCCAGTGTATGTATGATGACATGTCCTACATCCATTCGGTACCCCCTCACCCCCAGTGTATGTATGATGACATGTGTTACTTCCGCTCGGTACCCCTCACCCCCAGTGTATGTATGTTGACATGTGCTACTTCCGCTTGGTACCCCTCACCCCCAGTTTACTTATGATGACATGTGTTACGTCCTCTCAGTACCCCCTCACCCTCAGTATATGTATGATGACATGTGTTACTTTCACTCGCTACCCCCTCACACTCAGTGTATGTATGAAGACGAGCTGCTTCCGCTTGGTACCCTCTCATCCCCAGTGTATGTATTATGACATGTGTTACTTCCACTCGGTACCCCCCCACACCCAGTGTATGTATGATGACATGTGCTACTTCCACTCGGTACCCCCTCATCCCCAGTATATGTATGGTGACGTGTGTTACTTCCACTCGCTATCCCCTCACCCTCAGTGTATGTATGATGACATGTGCTACTTCCATTCGGTACCCCCTCACCCCCAGTGTATGTATCATGACATGTGCTATTTCCACTCGGTACCCCCTCACCCCCAGTGTATGTATCATGACATATGCTACTTGCGCTCAGTACCCCTCATTCCCAGGGTATGTATGATGACATGTGTTACTTCCACTCGCTATCCCCTCACCCTCAGTGTATGTATAATGATATGTGCTACTTCCATTCGGTACCCCCTCACCGCCAGTGTATGTATCATGACATGTGCTACTTCCACTCGGAACCCCCCCCACCCCCTGTGTATGTATGATGACATGTGCTACTTCCGCTCGGTATTCTCTCACCTCCAGTGTATGTATGATGACATGTGTTACTTCAACTCGGTACCCCCACACCCCCAGTGTATGTATGATGACATGTGTTACTTCAACTCGGTACCCCCTCAACCCCAGTGTATGCATGATGACATGTGTTTCTTCCACTCTGTACCCCCTCACCCCCAGTGTATGTATGATGACATGTGCTACTTCCATTTGGTACCCCCTCATCCCCACTGTATGTATGATGACATGTGTTACTTCCACTCGTTACCCCCTCACCCCCTCACCCCCAGTGTATGTATGATGACATATGCTACATCCACTCGGTACCCCCTCACCCCCAGTGTATGTATGATGACATGTGTTACTTCCGCTCGGTACCCCTCACCCCCAGTGTATGTATGTTGACATGTGCTACTTCCGCTTGGTACCCCTCACCCCCAGTTTACTTATGATGACATGTGTTACGTCCTCTCAGTACCCCCTCACCCTCAGTGTATGTATGATGACATGTGTTACTTTCACTCGCTACCCCCTCACACTCAGTGTATGTATGAAGACGAGCTGCTTCCGCTTGGTACCCTCTCACCCCCAGTGTATGTATGATGACATGTGTTACTTCCACTCGGTACCCCCCCACACCCAGTGTATGTATGATGACATGTGCTACTTCCACTCGGTACCCCCACACCCCAATATATGTATGATGACATGTGTTACTTCCACTCAGTACCCTTTCACCCCTAGTATATGTATGATGACATGTGTTACTTCCACTCGGTACCCCCTCACCCCAGTGTATATATATGATGACATGTATTACATCCACTCGCTACCCTCTCACTCCCAGAGTATGTATGATGATATGTTACTTCCACTCGGTAACCCTCACCCCCAGTGTTTGTATGATGACATGTGTTACTTCCACTCGCTACCCCCTCACCTCAGTGTATGTATGATGACATGTGCTACTTTCACTCGCTACCCCCTCAACCCAGTGTATGTATGATGAAATGTGTTATTTTCACTCGGTACCCCCGCACCCCCAGTGTACATATGAAGACATGTGTCACTTCCATTCAGTACCCCCTCACCCACAGTGTATGTATGATGACGTGTGTTACTTCCACTCGCTACACCCTCACCTTAGTGTATGTATGATGACATGTTTTACTTCCACTCGGTACCCCCTCACCCCCAGTGTATGTATCATGACATGTGTTACTTCCACTCGGTACCCCCTCACTCCCAGTGTATTTATGATGACATGTGCTACTTCCACTCGGTACCCCCTCACCCCCAGCGTATGTATGATGACATGCATTACTTCCACTCGGTACCCCCTCACTCCAGTGTATGTATGATGACATGTGTTACTTCCACTCAGTACCCTCTCACCTCCGGTGTACGTATGATGACATGTGTTACTTCCACTCTGTACCCCCTCACCCCAGTGTATATATGAAGACATGTATTACTTCCACTCGCTACCCTCTCACCCCCAGTGTATGTATGATGACATGTGCTACTTCTGCTCAGCACCCCTCACCTCCAGTATATGTATGATGACATGTGTTACTTCCACTCGGTACCCCCTACCCCCAGTGTATGTTTGATGACATGTGTTACTTCCACTCGGTACCCCCTCACTCCTAGTGTATGTATGATGACATGTGGTACTTCCACTCGGTACCCCCTCACTCCAGTGTATGTATGATGACATGTGTTACTTCCACTCAGTACCCTCTCACCCCCGGTGTATGTATGATGACATGTGTTACTTCCACTCGCTACCCTCTCACCCCCAGTGTATGTATGATGACATGTGCTACTTCTGCTCAGTACCCCTCACCCCCAGTGTATGTATGATGACATGTGTTACTTCCACTCGGTACCCCCTACCCCAAGTGTAAGTATGATGACATGTGTTACTTCCACTCAGTACCCTCTCACCCCCGGTGTATGTATGATGACATGTGTTACTTCCACTCTGTACCCCCTCACCCCGGTGTATATATGATGACATTTATTACTTCCACTCGCTACCCTCTCACCCCCAGTGTATGTATGATGACATGTGCTACTTCTGCTCAGTACCCCTCCCCCCCAGTGTATGTATGATGACATGTGTTACTTCCACTCGGTACCCCCTACCCCCAGTGTATGTATGATGACATGTGTTACTTCCACTCGCTGCCCCCTCACCCCCAGTGTATGTATGATGACATGTGTTACTTCCACTCGGTACCCCCTCATCCCCAGTATATGTATGGTGACGTGTGTTACTTCCACTCGCTATCCCCTCACCCTCAGTGTATGTATGATGACATGTGCTACTTCCATTCGGTACCCCCTCACCCCCAGTGTATGTATCATGACATGTGCTACTTCCACTCGGTACCCCCTCACACCCAGTGTATGTATGATGACATGTGCTACTTCCACTCGGTACCCCCTCACCCCAATATATGTATGATGACATGTGTTACTTCCACTCAGTACCCTCTCACCCCCAGTGTATGTATGATGACATGTGTTTCTTCCACTCGGTAACCCTCACCCCCAGTGTTTGTATGATGATATGTGCTACTTCCACTCGGTACCCCCTCACCCCCAGTGTATGTATGATGACGTGTGTTACTTTCACTCGCTACCCCCTCACTCCCAGTGTATGTATGATGATGTGCTACTTCCGTTCGATACCCTCTCACACCCAGTGTATGTATGATGACATGTGTTACTTCCACTCGGTACCCCCACACCCAGTGTATGTATGATTACATGTGCTACTTCCACTTGCTACCCCCTCACCCCCAATGTATGTATGATGACATGTTCTACTTCCACTCGGTACCCCCTCACCCCCAGTGTACATATGATGACATGTGTTACGTCCTCTCAGTACCCCATCACCTTCAGTGTATGTATGATGACATGTGTTAATTTCACTCGCTACCCCCTCACTCCCAGTGTATGTATGATGACGAGCTGCTTCGGTTTGGTAACCTCTCACCCCCAGTGTATGTATGATGACATGTGTTACTTCCACTCGGTACCCCCCCACACCCAGTGTATGTATGATGACATGTGCTACTTCCACTCGGTACCCCCTCACCCCAATATATGTATGATGACATGTGTTACTTCCACTCAGTACCCTCTCACCCCCAGTGTATGTATGATGACATGTGTTACTTCCACTCGGTACCCCCTCACCCCAGTGTATATATATGATGACATGTATTACTTCCACTCGCTACCCTCTCACTCCCAGTGTATGTATGATGACATGTGTTACTTCCACTCGGTAACCCTCACCCCCAGTGTTTGTATGATGACATGTGTTACTTCCACTCGCTACCCCCTCACCTCAGTGTATGTATGATGACATGTGCTACTTTCACTCGCTACCCCCTCAACCCAGTGTATGTATGATGAAATGTGTTATTTTCACTCGGTATCTCCGCACCCCCAGTGTACATATGAAGACATGTGTCACTTCCATTCAGTACCCCCTCACCCACAGTGTATGTATGATGACGTGTGTTACTTTCACTCGCTACCCCCTCACTCACAGTGTATGTATGATAATGTGCTACTTCCGTTCGATACCCTCTCACACCCAGTGTATGTATGATGACATGTGTTACTTCCACTCGGTACCCCCCCACACCCAGTGTATGTATGATTACATGTGCTACTTCCACTTGCTACTCCCTCACCCCCAATGTATGTATGATGACATGTTCTACTTCCACTCGGTACCCCATCACCCCCACTGTACATATGATGACATGTGTTACGTCCTCTCAGTACCCCTCACCCTCAGTGTATGTATGATGACATGTGTTAATTTCACTCGCTACCCCCTCACTCCCAGTGTATGTATGATGACGAGCTGCTTCCGTTTGGTAACCTCTCACCCCCAGTGTATGTATGATGACATGTGTTACTTCCACTCGGTACCCCCCACACCCAGTGTATGTATGATGACATGTGCTACTTCCACTCGGTACCCCCTCACCCCAATATATGTATGATGACATGTGTTACTTCCACTCAGTACCCTCTCACCCCCAGTGTATGTATGATGACATGTGTTACTTCCACTCGGTACCCCCTCACCCCAGTGTATATATATGATGACATGTATTATTTCCACTCGCTACCCTCTCACTCCCAGTGTATGTATGATGACATGTGTTACTTCCACTCGGTAACCCTCACCCCCAGTTTTTGTATGATGACATGTGTTACTTCCACTCGCTACCCCCTTCCCTCAGTGTATGTATGATGACATGTGTTACTTCCACTCGGTACCCCCTCACCCCCAGTGTTTGTATCATGACATGTGTTACTTCCACTCGGTACCCCCTCACTCCCACTGTATGTATCATGACATGTGCTACTTCCACTCGGTACCCCCTCACCCCCAGTGTATGTATGATGACATGTGTTACTTCCACTCGGTACCCCCTCATCCCCAGTATATGTATGGTGACGTGTGTTACTTCCACTCGCTATCCCCTCACCCTCAGTGTATGTATGATGACATGTGCTACTTCCATTCGGTACCCCCTCACCCCCAGTGTATGTATCATGACATGTGCTACTTCCACTCGGTACCCCCCCACCCCCAGTGTATGTATGATGACATGTGCTACTTCCGCTCGGTAGTCTCTCACCTCCAGTGTATGTATGATGACATGTGTTACTTCTGCTCGGTACCCCTCACCCCCAGTGTATGTATGATTACATGTGCTACTTCCACTTGCTACCCCCTCACCCCCAGTGTATGTATGATGACATGTGCTACTTCCACTCGGTACCCCCTCACCCCAATATATGTATGATGACATGTGTTATTTCCACTCAGTACCCTTTCACCCCCAGTGTATGTATGATGACATGTGTTACTTCCACTCAGTACCCCCTCACCCCAGTGTATATATATGATGACATGTATTACTTCCACTCGCTACCCTCTCACTCCCAGTGTATGTATGATGACATGTGTTACTTCCACTCGGTAACCCTCACCCCCAGTGTTTGTATGATGACATGTGTTACTTCCACTCGCTACCCCCTCACCTCAGTGTATGTATGATGACATGTGCTACTTTCACTCGCTACCCCCTCAACCCAGTGTATGTATGATGAAATGTGTTATTTTCACTCGGTACCCCCGCACCCCCAGTGTACATATGAAGACATGTGTCACTTCCATTCAGTACCCCCTCACCCACAGTGTATGTATGCTGACGTGTGTTACTTCCACTCGCTACACCCTCACCTTAGTGTATGTATGATGACATGTTTTACTTCCACTCGGTACCCCCTCACCACCAGTGTATGTATCATGACATGTGTTACTTCCACTCGGTACCCCCTCACTCCCAGTGTATTTATGATGACATGTGCTACTTCCACTCGGTACCCCCTCACCCCCAGCGTATGTATGATGACATGCATTACTTCCACTCGGTAAACCCTCACTCCAGTGTATGTATGATGACATGTGTTACTTCCACTCAGTACCCTCTCACCCCCGGTGTACGTATGATGACATGTGTTACTTCCACTCTGTACCCCCTCACCCCAGTGTATATATGATGACATGTATTACTTCCACTCGCTACCCTCTCACCCCCAGTGTATGTATGATGACATGTGCTACTTCTGCTCAGTACCCCTCACCCCCAGTGTATGTATGATGACATGTGTTACTTCCACTCGGTACCCCCTCATCCCCAGTATATGTATGGTGACGTGTGTTACTTCCACTCGCTATCCCCTCACCCTCAGTGTATGTATGATGATATGTGCTACTTCCATTCGGTACCCCCTCACCCCCAGTGTATGTATCATGACAAGTGCTACATCCACTCGGTATCCCCTCACACCCAGTGTATGTATGATGACATGTGCTACTTCCACTCGGTACTCCCTCACCCCAATATATGTATGATGACATGTGTTACTTCTACTCAGTACCCTCTCACCCCCAGTGTATGTATGATGACATGTGCTACTTTCACTCGCTACCCCCTCAACCCAGTGTATGTATGATGAAATGTGTTATTTTCACTCGGTACCCCCGTACTCCCAGTGTACATATGAAGACATGTGTTACTTCCATTCAGTACCCCCTCACCCACAGTGTATGTATGATGACGTGTGTTACTTTCACTCGCTACCCCCTCACTCACAGTGTATGTATGATGATGTGCTACTTCCGTTCGATACCCTCTCACACCCAGTGTATGTATGATGACATGTGTTACTTCCACTCGGTACCCCCCCACACCCAGTGTATGTATGATTACATGTGCTACTTCCACTTGCTACCCCCTCACCCCCAGTGTATATATGATCACATGTGCTACTTCCGCTTGGTACCCCTCACCCCCAGTGTATGTATGATGACGTGTGTTACTTCCTCTCTGTACCCCCTCACCCCCAGTGTATATATGATGACATGTATTACTTCCACTCGCTACCCTCTCACCCCCAGTGTATGTATGATGACATGTGCTACTTCTGCTCAGTACCCCTCACCCCCAGTGTATGTATGATGACATGTGTTACTTCCACTCGGTAGCCCCTACCCCCAGTGTAAGTATGATGACATGTGTTACTTCCACTCAGTACCCTCTCACCCCCGGTGTATGTATGATGACATGTGTTACTTCCACTCTGTACCCCCTCACCCCGGTGTATATATGATGACATTTATTACTTCCACTCGCTACCCTCTCACCCCCAGTGTATGTATGATGACATGTGCTACTTCTGCTCAGTACCCCTCACCCCCAGTGTATGTATGTTGAGATGTGTTACTTCCACTCGGTACCCCCTACCCCCAGTGTATGTATGATGATATGTGTTACTTCCACTCGCTGCCCCCTCACCCCCAGTGTATGTATGATGACATGTGTTACTTCCACTCGGTACCCCCTCATCCCCAGTATATGTATGGTGACGTGTGTTACTTCCACTCGCTATCCCCTCACCCTCAGTGTATGTATGATGACATATGCTATTTCCATTCGGTACCCCCTCACCCCCAGTGTATGTATCATGACATGTGCTACTTCCACTCGGTACCCCCTCACACTCAATGTATGTATGATGACATGTGCTACTTCCACTCGGTACCCCCTCACCCCAATATATGTATGATGACATGTGTTACTTCCACTCAGTACCCTCTCACCCCCAGTGTATGTATGATGACATGTGCTACTTTCACTCGCTACCCCCTCAACCCAGTGTATGTATGATGAAATGTGTTATTTTCACTCGGTACCCCCGCACCCCCAGTGTACATATGAAGACATGTGTTACTTCCATTCAGTACCCCCTCACACACAGTGTATGTATGATGACGTGTGTTACTTTTACTCGCTACCCCCTCACTCCCAGTGTATGTATGATGATGTGCTACTTCCGTTCGATACCCTCTCACACCCAGTGTATGTATGATGACATGTGTTACTTCCACTCGGTACCCCCCCACACCCAGTGTATGTATGATTACATGTGCTACTTCCACTTCCTACCCCCTCACCCCCAATGTATGTATGATGACATGTTCTACTTCCACTCGGTACCCCCTCACCCCCAGTGTACATATGATGACATGTGTTACGTCCTCTCAGTACCCCATCACCTTCAGTGTATGTATGATGAAATGTGTTATTTTCACTCGGTACCCCCACACCCCCAGTGTACATATGAAGACATGTGTTACTTCCATTCAGTACCCCCTCACCCACAGTGTATGTATGATGACGTGTTACTTTCACTCGCTACCCCCTCACTCCCAGTGTATGTATGATGATGTGCTACTTCCGTTCGATACCCTCTCACACCCAGTGTATGTATGATGACATGTGTTACTTCCACTCGGTACCCCCCCACACCCAGTGTATGTATGATTACATGTGCTACTTCCACTCGGTACCCCCTCACCCCAATATATGTATGATGACATGTGTTACTTCCACTCAGTACCCTCTCACCCCCGGTGTATGTATGATGACATGTGTTACTTCCACTCTGTACCCCCTCACCCCAGTGTATATATGATGACATGTATTACTTCCACTCGCTACCCTCTCACCCCCAGTGTATGTATGATGACATGTGCTACTTCTGCTCAGTACCCCTCACCCCCAGTGTATGTATGATGACATGTGTTACTTCCACTCGGTACCCCCTACCCCCAGTGTAAGTATGATGACATGTGTTACTTCCACTCAGTACCCTCTCACCCCCGGTGTATGTATGATGACATGTGTTACTTCCACTCTGTACCCCCTCACCCCGGTGTATATATGATGACATTTATTACTTCCACTCGCTACCCTCTCACCCCCAGTGTATGTATGATGACATGTGCTACTTCTGCTCAGTACCCCTCACCCCCAGTGTATGTATGATGACATGTGTTACTTCCACTCGGTACCCCCTACCCCCAGTGTATGTATGATGACATGTGTTACTTCCACTCGCTGCCCCCTCACCCCCAGTGTATGTATGATGACATGTGTTACTTCCACTCGGTACCCCCTCATCCCCAGTATATGTATGGTGACGTGTGTTACTTCCACTCGCTATCCCCTCACCCTCAGTGTATGTATGATGACATATGCTATTTCCATTCGGTACCCCCTCACCCCCAGTGTATGTATCATGACATGTGCTACTTCCACTCGGTACCCCCTCACACTCAATGTATGTATGATGACATGTGCTACTTCCACTCGGTACCCCCTCACCCCAATATATGTATGATGACATGTGTTACTTCCACTCAGTACCCTCTCATCCCCAGTGTATGTATGATGACATGTGCTACTTTCACTCGCTACCCCCTCAACCCAGTGTATGTATGATGAAATGTGTTATTTTCACTCGGTACCCCCGCACCCCCAGTGTACATATGAAGACATGTGTTACTTCCATTCAGTACCCCCTCACCCACAGTGTATGTATGCTGACGTGTGTTACTTTCACTCGCTACCCCCTCACTCCCAGTGTATGTATGATGATGTGCTACTTCCGTTCGATACCCTCTCACACCCAGTGTATGTATGATGACATGTGTTACTTCCACTCGGTACCCCCCCACACCCAGTGTATGTATGATTACATGTGCTACTTCCACTTGCTACCCCCTCACCCCCAATGTATGTATGATGACATGTTCTACTTCCACTCGGTACCCCCTCACCCCCAGCGTACATATGATGACATGTGTTACGTCCTCTCAGTACCCCATCACCTTCAGTGTATGTATGATGACATGTGTTAATTTCACTCGCAACCCCCTCACTCCCAGTGTATGTATGATGACGAGCTGCTTCGGTTTGGTAACCTCTCACCCCCAGTGTATGTATGATGACATGTGTTACTTCGACTCGGTACCCCCCACACCCAGTGTATGTATGATGACATGTGCTACTTCCACTCGGTACCCCCTCACCCCAATATATGTATGATGATATGTGTTACTTCCACTCAGTACCCTCTCACCCCCAGTGTATGTATGATGACATGTGTTACTTCCACTCGGTACCCCCTCACCCCAGTGTATATATATGATGACATGTATTACTTCCACTCGCTACCCTCTCACTCCCAGTGTATGTATGATGACATGTGTTACTTCCACTCGGTAACCCTCACCCCCAGTGTCTGTATGATGACATGTGTTACTTCCACTCGCTACCCCCTCACCTCAGTGTATGTATGATGACATGTGCTACTTTCACTCGCTACCCCATCAACCCAGTGTATGTATGATGAAATGTGTTATTTTCACTCGATATCTCCGCACCCCCAGTGTACATATGAAGACATGTGTCACTTACATTCAGTACCCCCTCACCCACAGTGTATGTATGATGACGTGTGTTACTTTCACTCGCTACCCCCTCACTCACAGTGTTTGTATGATGATGTGCTACTTCCGTTCGATACCCTCTCACACCCAGTGTATGTATGATGACATGTGTTACTTCCACTCGGTACCCCCCCCCACACCCAGTGTATGTATGATTACATGTGCTACTTCCACTTGCTACCCCCTCACCCCCAGTGTAGGTATGATGACATGTTCTACTTCCACTCGGAACCCCCTCACCCCCAGTGTACATATGATGACATGTGTTACGTCCTCTCAATACCCCATCACCTTCAGTGTATGTATGATGACATGTGTTAATTTCACTCGCTACCCCCTCACTCCCAGTGTATCTATGATGACGAGCTGCTTCGGTTTGGTAACCTCTCACCCCCAGTGTATGTATGATGACATGTGTTACTTCGACTCGGTACCCCCCACACCCAGTGTATGTATGATGACATGTGCTACTTCCACTCGGTACCCCCTCACCCCAATATATGTATGATGACATGTGTTACTTCCACTCAGTACTCTCTCACCCCCAGTGTATGTATGATGACATGTGTTACTTCCACTCGGTACCCCCTCACCCCAGTGTATATATATTATGACATGTATTACTTCCACTCGCTACCCTCTCACTCCCAGTGTATGTATGATGACATGTGTTACTTCCACTCGGTAACCCTCACCCCCAGTGTTTGTATGATGACATGTGTTACTTCCACTCGCTACCACCTCACCTCAGTGTATGTATGATGACATGTGTTACTTCCACTCGGTACCCCCTCACCCCCAGTGTTTGTATCATGACATGTGTTACTTCCACTCGGTACCCCCTCACTCCCAGTGTATGTATGATGACATGTGCTACTTCCACTCGGTACCCCCTCACCCCCAGTGTATGTATGATGACATGTGTTACTTCCACTCGGTACCGCCTCATCCCCAGTATATGTATGGTGACGTGTGTTACTTCCACTCGCTATCCCCTCACCCTCAGTGTATGTATGATGACATGTGCTACTTCCATTCGGTACCCCCTCACCCCCAGTGTATGTATCATGACATGTGCTACTTCCACTCGGTACCCCCTCACACCCAGTGTATGTATGATGACATGTGCTACTTCCACTCGGTACTCCCTCACCGCAATATATGTATGATGACATGTGTTACTTCCACTCAGTACTCTCTCACCCCCAGTGTATGTATGATGACATGTGCTACTTTCACTCGCTACCCCCTCAACCCAGTGTATGTATGATGAAATGTGTTATTTTCACTCGGTACCCCCACACCCCCAGTGTACATATGAAGACATGTGTTACTTCCATTCAGTACCCCCTCACCCACAGTGTATGTATGATGACGTGTGTTACTTCCACTCGCTACACCCTCACCTTAGTGTATGTATGATGACATGTTTTACTTCCACTCGGTACCCCCTCACCCCCAGTGTATGTATCATGACATGTGTTACTTCCACTCGGTACCCCCTCACTCCCAGTGTATTTATGATGACATGTGCTACTTCCACTCGGTACCCCCTCACCCCCAGCGTATGTATGATGACATGCATTACTTCCACTCGGTACCCCCTCACTCCAGTGTATGTATGATGACATGTGTTACTTCCACTCAGTACCCTCTCACCCCCGGTGTACGTATGATGACATGTGTTACTTCCACATTTTTTCCCCCTTCACCCCAGTGTATATATGATGA